>PVLC010000947.1:0-12289 GCA_004027655.1 Graphiurus murinus | reverse complement strand
TGCATTTGGTTTTAATGTCTCTTTAGCTTCCTTTAATGTGAAACACTTTGGCTTTTGTTTGTCTTTTATGGCATTGCATTTTTTTTTTTTTTTAAGAATACAGTCTCCCTTCCCTTTTTAAAGAGTATGTTTCACATTTTATGCATGTCCGAAGTTTCCTCGTGATTCAGTGGAGGTCTGTTCTCACCAGAACACCACACAGGTGATGTTGTCTCTTTCTCAAGCACCATGTCTGGAAGCACGGGATACATTCCAGCTAATTCACAAAGGTGGTGTTAATTTTGTCATCTGGTCAAAGTGTTGCTGAATTCTTTCACTGTCAAAAAACCCTTGTTCCTCTTTGCAAACAAATTCTGTGGGGAAACACCTTTAGATTATACATCTGATCTGCTCTTCAGTGAAAATTTCCCTAGCTAGGCATGGTGGCACACGCCTGTAATTCCAGTACTTGGGAGGCTGAGACAGAAGAATCACAGGTTCAAGGGCAGCCTCAGCAACTTTGTGAGACCCTGATTCAAAATAAAAATTTTTTAAAGGGCTTGGGGTGTACCTCAGAGGTAAAACAACTGGGTTCAATCCCTAGTACCAAACAAGGAAAACTTTCCCCTGGAGTAAGTACCACTGATGATTAAACACCCATTGAAGAATTCTGCCTGTGCCGACCTCCACTACGACGGTTGCAGAATGATGATTCTTCTTTCAACCGCATCCTTTCTAGTCAACCCTCATCATCCTACAGTAAGCAAAAGCGCATTTTTCTTTCTAACTTGTTCATCTATTGATGTGTTAAGGAAGCACGAGGTTCTGTTTGGAACAGATTATAATTCAATGTTGTTGTTCATTATTTGGGGTTCACATCATCCACATTAGACCAGAGGGAGCACATCCGGTTGGTTCTTGTGTCCTCGTGACGTGGTCATATGCTCTTGTTATTGTTGTGGTAGCACTTTATGTTCTGATATAACAGAATATCCCAGGCTCATCTTTATCTGCTCTGCTTCACATCTGGAATGTGCCATTTCTTCTATATGACCTGGTTGTTTTTAGTGGGGTGTGTTATTAGAGACTAAAACCTGCACATGTGGTATATTGGTTGATACTAGGGTGTTCTTGGACCTTTTGGTGGATGGAGTCCAGAAATACATGCATGTCTGCCCCGGCCAGGGAACGGAAGACCGAGGCGGCTTAACCTAAAGGAATGGAACAAACAAGGGACGCGAAAGAATGGAGGCAAAACAGGATTCTGATCAAGCCTCAATTTTTATTAAAGAAGGACTGCTTAAATAGCTAGAGGTGAGGGGTGGGGTCAGGGGGGTCAGGTAAGCTTGTGTGGGCTTGCAGGATTGGTTAAGGTTGACCATGTCCTTTTTAGGTAAAGGCCTCAGCAGGATAACCGATAGAACCTGTTTCTGCATAGTCATTGTGGCTGCTGAGGGGGAATTCCCTCAAAGTGTGAATTCCGGCTCTGACCAGCCTTCCGGCCCCCGACACATGTCTTTTTTTTTTTTAAGGTCAATAGACAAAAATCAATTTTATTCTATTGATCTGCAACAAACATTTATAAAATGAAATTTAAAGGTTCTAGCCGGAGCAATCTATCCACATTGGAAAGGAGGAAGTCAAGTTGTCATTATTTGCAGATGACATGGTGTTATGTCTAGAAAACCCCAAAGATTCCACCAAATAACAATACAAATTCTGCAAAGTTCATGCATGTCTTTACATATAAATGCACGCACATGCATACATAGCATATGTTTATCTGCATATACGCCCGCATATATACATACATATGCACATTTTTTAAAACATGAGTGCATACTAATATATCCAATTCCATGGGGTTCTTTTTTTTTTTTCCTTGCAGTACTAGGGATTGAGCCCAGGGGCACTCTACCTCTGAGCTACACCCCCAACCCTATTTTTTATTCTTTATTTTGAAACAGGGTCTCACTAAGTTGCGGAGGGCTTCACTAAGTAGCTGAGGCTGGCCGCAAACCCGGATCCTCCGGTCTCAGTCTCCCAAGTACTAGGATTACAAGCGTGCACCACTATGCCTGGCTTCCCATGGTGTTGTTTTATGACTTCCCCCTGTCTCATATATGTGTGCCCCTATTCCACAGTGAGAACCCTGACTTCCAAAAATAGCAACATGCTTACACATTTGCTCAGTTCGATAACACATTGAAAATAGCGTTAAAATTGCTTCCCCCATGGCACTACAATCAATAAGCTTATCCAAAAAAGTTTAGGATTTTTTTTTCAGTTCTTCCCTCGACACCCCCCTTCCCCACCACCACCACCCAAGATTCGTGAGGGTGTGTGTGGTTAAGCAGCAGGTTAATTTGCTACTTGGGCTAGTTCTTTCTGTTTTTTAACTGTAGTTATCGTATTTGTTTAAAATACAATTAGGTCAATTAGGTCATTTGCTGCTTTTTATCTCAAGGTTTCCTACCTTCTCCTTCTTATTTGCTTGAATTTTATTTTTTGAATACATAGGATATCAACACTCTCAAAGGTCAAAGCCAAGCTGGGTGTGGTGGCACACACCTGTAATCCCAAATACTTCAGAGGCTAAGGCAGGAGGATCGTGACGTTGAGGCCAGTCTGGGCAAGACAGCAAGACTGTTTCAAAAGAGAAGAAAAGAAAAAGAAGAAGAAGAAAGAAAGAAAGAAAGAAAGAAAGAAAGAAAGAAAGAAAGAAAGAAAGAAAGAAAGAAAGAAAGAAAGCCGGGTATCGTGGCACACGCTTGTAATCCCAGTACTCATTGGGAGGCTGAGACTGGAGGATCACAGGTTAATGGCCAGCCTCAGCTAATTAGTGAGACCCTCCTCAACTTAGTGAGACCCTGTTTCAAAATAAAGAATAAAGAAATGGCTGGGGGTATAGCTCAGAGGTAGAATGCCCCTGGGTTCAATCCCTAGTACCAAAAAGAAAAAAAAAAGTCCAAGGCATACAAAACTTATATTCAGAGAAATGCCATTTTTGCCATATCCCTTGCATTTCATTCTCCCACACTTTGTAGGAAGTCAACTTTATATTGTCATTGGCTCCCAATTTGCTCTTCAAATGAAAAATCTATGCATGTTTTATTTTCTCCTCTTTCCTGCACCAAAGTTGGCATATTGCACATGCTCCTTTACACTCAGATTTTTTTTCAGGTCCCCTGAATCTCTCCTTATCAATTCCTCATTACTTTTATAGCAGCATGGCACAGTACTCCATTGTGTGAGCATAACTTAGCATATCCAACTAATCTCCTCTTTCTGAGTCTCTTGGTAATTTCCTATATTTTTCAATTATAAATTATACTGCAACCAATAGCTTTGTGCATATGAATTTTCATTTTGCTGGATTATTTGGGGGCTAGATGGGATTCCTGGGGTTGCGCATGTGGTTTTTTTGATATTGCTAAGTTTCCTCTCAGAGGGCTTTGTTCCAGTTTGCATTTCTGTCGTCAACAGCCTAGAAGAATGCCTGCTTCCTCAGCATCTCGACATGAGAGGGCATCATCAAGACTTCCAGTTTCTGACAGCCTGATGCTGAGAAATGATATACCAATGCACTTTTAATTTGCACTTCTCCGATGAGTGAAATTGAACATTCTTATATGGTTCTGACCCATTTATATCTTCCTTTTTATGAATAGTTCTTTCATGTCTTTGTCCATTTTTCTATAGGACTTTTGATAGTTCGATCCTTTATTTTTACAAGGCTTTTTTAATGCATTAGCGACACGGAGCCTTTCGTTTGCAATATATATTGCGTCGATTTTCTTCCATTTTTGTCATTTAAAAAATAATTATTTATGGTGAAGTTGTGCCATGCAAACTTTAAAACTTTTAAAGTTCAAGTAGTAGTTAAATGTATCAATCTTTCATTTTAGTGCATTAGATTTTAAGTCTGAATGAATGTTTTACTACATAGTAGATAATGGGAGAAGCCACCTGAATTTTCTTCTAGTAAGTGGACTTTTTATTTTATTTTATTTTTTACATTTACATCCTTGATCCACTTAGAGTTTACTTTTATGCATGGTTTGAGGAATGGATCTACTTTTATCTCTTTCCAAGTGGAAATTTCCTGTTTTTCATCTTTTCCTTGACATTTCACTCTGTTCCTTTGATGTGTCAGTCTGTTCATGTACCAGCATCACTCTGGCTTAATTGCGGGAGATTTGTATTATGTCTTCATGTCTGGCGGGACTGATGTTTACCCCCTTAAGCTCTTTTAAATGCTTTGCTAGTTCTTCTTGTGTGTTTTCTAATTGTCTATCTCTATAAAAAAGCTTCTTAGGATTTTTATTGGGATTGCATTACCTTTATAAATTAACTTGGAGTGAACTGACATCTTGATAACATGGAGACATCCAAAATCAAGAGCATTTGTACAAGCCAGGCACAGTGGGGCACGCCTGTCATCCCAGGCTAAGCAGGAGGATTGCAGGTGTGAGGTTAGTGAGACCCTGTTTAAAATAAAAAAGGGCTAGGGGTGTAACTTAGAGGTAAAATGCTCCCGGGATCAATCCCCAGTACAAGAAACAAGACAAAACAACAACCAAAATAGAGCATGTGTTTCTGCATGTTCCCTTTTTTAACATCTTTATGCCCTTTCTCATTCACTGTTCAAACATTTTTCCTTATGCAATTATCTTTTTACATCTGAGGGGCCCACCTCCATGGGTTTAGTCAACATGGATCAAGGATATTAAAAAAGAAATATTGCCTCCATGTTGAAGATATTAGACTATTTTCTTGTCACTCCAGAAGCTCACTCTAGTCCTCTGCCCAATTGACTGGGTGCTCTCAGACTAAACAACATGGCATGACAACATTTACATTGTATTTGGTATTTAAGTAATCTAAATATGACTGGAAGCATACAGCAGGATAGGCACAGGCTATGTGAAAATACTGTGCCATTTTATATAAGGGATTTGAGCATCCTTGGATTTTAGGTCCCAAGGGGGCCCTGAAACCGACCCTCATGGATACTGAGGGACTGAACTTAATCTGTCCCCCTGCCCCTGCCCCAGTCATACCTTCTGTCCTACCCCCTTTCCAGTGCCTTTGCTCAGGAGGGCTATGAATCTACCACTCTTGATCGGTGTTCAGTGTCACCTCCTTGCTCTGAGGTGATGTTGCCTGTGCTTCCTCTCTGCCCTCTGCTCCCTCTCCCTTTCTCTTAGCTCTTTCCTGCCCCCCCTCTCTGCTCTATGGTTTTGGGGCTCATAGGAGGGTGCACAGGTGGTGAGTGAGCGCTCCATTGGAATTTGTGGCTTGTTTTTCTCTCCTCTCAGGCATTGTACTGAAGGCAGGAGTACTGTGTGGTTTTTCTCTGTCTTCCTTCCTGACTTCATGTGGGGGTGCGAGCCTCATTCCAGAATCAACCCTGCATTGTTCTCTGAACCCTGAAGACCAGATTTTTCAAAGCTTGACTTCTAGGCCAACTGAGAGCTGGATTTCAAATAAAAAGTTGTCTCCTTCCATTATAAAAGAACTTCTACAGGATAAAAGTCTACAGTGTAAAGAGAAGGTATAATTTTAGCTGATGGAGAAACTCTGTACCCCTAGAGAAAGGGGCTTATGCAGGAATTTGTTTATATACTTTATTGGTGCATTGTAATTATGCATCATAGTGAGGTTTAAAGTCATAGGAACAAACATCCATACATGCAGGTCCCACCCCGCTACCCACCCCTCCCCATAAATAATAGTGAGAAAGGTAGCGATGCCTTCACACATGCGCACAGCATAATTTGCACTGTTTCTTTCATCAGATCTTCCTTTTCCTCTCCCCACCTCCCTCTCTCTAGTCCTTTCTACTGCGCAATCTCCTCAATTATCTGAGTCCCTTTTGTTTCCTATTTTCTGTTTAGCCTCCACACAGGAGTGAAAGTATTCGGCCCTTGACTTTCTGCCTCACTTAACATAATATTCTCTGGTTCCATCCATTTACTTTTGAAAATGACACAATTTGTTGGTTCTTTATGAATGAATGAAGTTCCATGGTGTGTGTCTCGCATTTTTGTTAACCATTCAAGTGTTGATGGGCACCTAAGTTGGTTCCACAATTTGGCTATTGTGAAACGTGCTGCTATAAACATGAATATACATGAATCACTATAGTATCCTGACTTTAATTCTTTTGGAAAGATACCAAGGAGTGGTCTAGCTGGGTCATAGGGTGGTTCCATTCCTAGTCTTTTGAGGAAACTCCATCCTGGTCTCTATGGTGGTTATTCTAATGTGTGGCCCCACCAGGAATGTATAAGAGTTCCTCCTTTCCATGTCACTTCCAGCATTTATTATTGTTTGTATTTTTTTCTTTTTTTTTTTTTTTGTGGTACTGGGGATTGAACTCAGGGGCATTCTACCTCCGAGCTACACCCCCAGCCCTATTTTTTTATTCTTTATTTTGAAACCGAGTCTCACTAAGTTGCGGAGTGCCTCACTAGGTAGCTGAGGCTGGCCATGAACCCGGATCCTCCGGTCTCAGCCTCCCGAATGCTGGGATTACAAGTGTGCGCCACCACGCCCAGCTCTATTGTTTGTATTTTTGATGATTTCCATTCTAACTGGAATTAGAATCTCAGTGTACTTTTGATTTGCATTTATCTGATTGCTAATTATGTTGGATATTTTTTCATAGATTTATTAGCCATTTGAATTTCTTCTTATGAGAAGTGTCTCTTCAGTTCAATTTCCTATTTTTTGATTGGTTTATTTGATTTTCTCGTGTTAAGTTTCTTAAGTACTTTGTTATTCTACATATTAGTCATCTAGAAGAGTAGTAGCTGGCAAAGATCTTCTCCCATTCTGTAGACTCCCTTTTCTTGATATTTTACTTTGCTGTGCAAATGCCTTTCAACGTGATGCCATCCCATTTATTGATTCCTGGATAAATAGAATAAATAACATTAAAATGGCCATACTTCCAAAAGCTATCTATAGATTCAATGTAATCCTTATTCAAATACCATTGGCATTCTTTACAAAGCTAGAAAAAACTGCCCCAAAATTCATATGAAAAAAATAATAGACCCAGAAGAGCCAAAGCAATTCTCAGCAATAAGAACTATGCTGGAGGCATCATAACGCCTGCTTTCAAATTATAATATAGAGCTATAGTAACAAAAACAGCATGGTGTTAGTACAACAGACACATAGACCAATGGAATAGAACATACAGAAAAAAAATCCTCTCACTGATAGCCAGTTGATTTTCAGCAAAGGAGACAAAAACATATGCTGAAGAAAAGACAGCCTTGTCAACAAGCGGTGCTGGGAAAACTATAACCATATGTAGAGAGTGAAATTAGATCCCAATCTCTTACCTTGCACAAGAGTCAGCTCAAAATGGATCAAAGACCTAGAAATTAGACCAGAATCCTTGCAATTACCAGAAGAGAGCATAGGATCAACTCTCCAATATACAGGCACTAGTAAAAAAAACTTCCTCAATAAGACCCTCAAAACTCAGGAAATTGTGCGGGAAAACATTGAGGGCAGAAACTAGAAAATCCATTAATTCCGTGCTTGAATGATTATGAGGAAAATTTAAAAAAATCACCTCATAAATGTAGACATAGTGGAAATCTGGAGTGATTTAATTTATTCTGTTATAATTGGGGTGTAAAATATCCCTAGACCCGAAGCTCTGGGGGCAGCCAGCCATAGTTGGAGGTGGGTTCCTGGTGGTGTGACCAGGTACTGTGTGTGAGTGTGAGTGTGTGTGTGTGTGTGTGTGTGTGTGTGTGTGTGTGTATGAATGCATACGTGTCCCAGCCCTGCCAGGGTTGTGGCATCTGGCTCTAACCTCTCTCTGATCTTTTATTCTCTCTCTACTGCCCACCATCATGCCCTGAAGACCTGCAGTACCTGCTTCCACTTGACGATGAGCATAAAATGGAACATGTATATGGACCGAAATCTCCCAACCCATAAGCAGGTAAATCTTCCTTCCTCTCAGTTTCATTTGTGTGTCAGGCATATTGAATCATAGCCATGAGAATACTGTCTGCAACAATTCTATTCCCAGGACCTTTGTCCCACTGTGATAATTTGGGCACTTAGGTTGTTTTGAAATGAATGGGAGAATCACAAAGAGATGATATGGAGTTGCAGGAGACACCTTTTTTCTCCTCCCCCACACACACCATGCCTTGTGTGTTGGCAATAAAAAAGCATCTGACTGGTGAAATTGGGTGTGCCACCCCGTTTGGAGACTACCACAATAACATGATAGCGTGCAGCGGTTTTATGGTGGCCTCTTAACTCTAAAGTTTGCAGTGCAAATTATATTTCTTTCTCCCACTCAACTTTTTCATCTTTCTGAGTGTGGAGGTACATGCCTGAAAACCCAGTACTTGGGAAGCCTACACAGGAGGGTCTTAGTTTTGAGGTCAGCTTCAGCAATTTAGTGTGACCCTCAGCAACTTGGTGAGAACCTATTTTAAAATAAAAAAAAAAAATAAGACAGGCATGGAGCTGGGTATGGTGGGGCATGATCCCAGCATTTGGGAGGCTGAGACTGGAGGATCCGGGTTCTTGGCCAGCCTCAGCTACTTAGTGAGGCACTCCACAACTTAGTGAGACCCTGTTTCGAAATAAAGAAGAAAAAATAGGGCTGGGGGTATAGCTCGGAGGTAGAATGCCCCTGAGTTCAATCCCCAGTACCGAAAAAAAAAAAAAAAAAGGCAGTCATGGTGGCTCATGTTTGTAATCCTAGTCCTTGGGAGGATCCCATGTTCCCTGCCAGCCTCAGCAACTTAGTAAGGCTCTCAGTAACTTAGCAAGACGCTGTTTCAAAATTAAAAAAATAAAATAAAATAAGGCTAGGGGTATAGTTTGGAAGTAGAATGCACCTGGTTTCAATCCCCAGTACCATACAAGCACAAAAAATTTAAATAAATCAAAAAGGGCTGGGTATAGGTTGGAGGTAGAATGCTCCTGGGTTCAATCTCTCAGCACCATAAGCAAGCAAGCAAGCAAACAAACAAACAAACAAGTTGTGTGTGTGTGTGTGTGTGTGTGTGTGTGTGTGTGTCTCATTTTGGAGAGGAGACCCACTATCCTGTATGGAAGTCTGGTTATACTGAAAGCACGCCTCTCGCACTCAGGTCAAAGCTGCTCCACTCCCAGCTTGGTGCTTCCTCCTTCTCCACACCTCTCCAGGGCAGGGCTGAGGGAAAATGGATTGAAGGGAAGGGGACAAGTCTCCTGTGCTAGATGCTGTTCCAGTCCCCCTGTCACCTCTACGTGCAGCTGGTCCCCAGAGGGAGCACTCTGCTTTTGCTTCCCTTGGTATTCCCACAGGGGGACTCAGGGGTCTCACACCTATCTGCTGCCCAATTGGCAGGGTGGGGTGGGGGGTCCAAACTTCCAGGTCTAACCACCTCTCCTCCAGCATCCCAGTGAGGTCCTCTCTCTCCCTAGTGTTTGAGGTGCATGGCTTCAGCCAGCCCCACATCTTTGGAATTCTCCAGGAGAGGAACAGGCAACAGATGCTGCTTCCAGATGCCCGGAGTCCTGGGGGATCTGCTTCTAGCTCTCCCCAGAGCTGCCCTATTTTGCTCAGCAGGCACACATGTAAGTGCCAATTGCTGCCTTTTAAAGTACATCTGATTTCTTCCTATATCTCTCCCTGGAGCCCCCTTCCATAGCCTGAGGGGGTTAGCCTCGTTACTTCCTTCATGATGGAGGGAGAATCCACTGTAATCTCCCCACTGGAGGACGAATCTTCTTTCAGCTCATCCTCTTTAATGAACTCCTTTATATGTGCATATGTATGTCCAGATATTAAACGTATAGATAACGATATACATGATATAAATATATAGTGATGGTTATACAAGTTACATATTATATAAAATTGCATATATCATGCTAGGCACACAGTTTGGTTACTAGTGTGGCTCTTTTCTCTTTTAATAGGTCTTGAAGGAATGCATTTATCACTGTGTTTTTGTTGTTGTTATTTGTAGTGGTGGTGGTAGTGTGTGTGTGTGTGTGTGTGTGTGTGTGTGTGTATGTGTGTATGTGTGTGTGTATGTGTGTAGATGGAACCCAGCAATGTTACCTCTGAGCTACACCCCAAGTCCTTTTTATTTTTTATTTTGAGACAGGGTCTCACTATGTTGCTGAAGATCTTGCTAAGTTGCTGAGGTTGGCCTAGAACCTGTGATCCTCCTGTCTCAGCCTCCCAAGTCCTGGGATTACAGGTGTGTGCCACCATACCCAGCTTAGCACTATACTTTGGAATATGAGGAACTTTCCTTCTCTTCTCAATCTGAGGGTTTCTGCACAAGAGTCAATTCAAGTTGGATCAAAGACCTGGAAGACAGGCCAGAGACCTTGCAGCTACTTGAAGAGGGCATAGGGCCAACACACAGGCGCAGGGAAGAACTTTCTCAATGAGACTGCAAAGGCACAAGCAACTCAAAGGAAGATCAATACATCAGCCAGAATCTGGAAGCAACAGGAATGGTGTCAATCATATTCCATTACCAACACTTTCTACCTATTCTCATATCCTTACCTGCCCGTTTCAAATGCTTGAACCTATTCTACCTCATTTCCATCTTGGTCCCCCACCGAGAGTCTTCCTTACTTCCTCTGATAGAGTATAGAGTTTGGGGAGACCCAACGTCTTGTCCACACTTGCAGAGTTTGAGAGAATAGCTCCAGGCATGGACGGGCTCTGCGTGGTGACAAAGCCCGTGCTCTGGGCTGCAGCGCACCATCAGATGATTAGATAACATCACATGCATCTGTTAAACCAAAACAGACTGCCTTCTCCCCAAAGTGCTGATTAAAAAGTTCAGCTGGGATATGGTGTTTGTTATCATGAATACTGATGTGCATAGCACTGTACTCCTGGCATCCAGGGAGAGATTATCTGCATACCATTTAAAGATGCACTATCAAGTAAAGACTGAAAAGTACCACCCCACGGGGAGGGAAATCAGTTAAATTGCCGTCAGGGACCTGTCCAAGTCTCTGGTGTCCCAATGGATGTGGATTTTTGACATGAAGCCATCTATGCACATGAGGAAAACATTGTGGGAGGCATTTGGTAAGTGTGCAGGCAAAGCTCCCTGCCTTTAGGTGAGAAAAAGCATTTCAGTGTGCGGCTCTGTCAATCAAAGATCAGAACGAGCTGCCAATCTTTGCTTTTCTACGTCGCCATGAAAACATTACTCTACTGGCCTTAAATGAAATAAGTTTTCAACAAATCATTGTATTTGCAATAGAGGCACCAAAGGAATTTTGCACCATTGATTGCTTAATTGCTTCATCTTTTTGTGGCGATAAGCCAGCGTTTAGTCTTTAGATGAAACAGACATTTAGCCATAAGCTGCCAGGCAGAAGGGCCATAAATGACCGGTCTCCCCTGTTATTTTAACTCCCTCGTCTCTCCTAACTGTACCACGTGCGTGTTTCCTCCCTGACCTTCCAACACATTCCCAGCTTTCGTGAGTTTTGTACTTCAGTTATTAAATTACAAAAGAACTGGAGCAAAAGGACTGAAATATATTTCTCAGAAATACAGCTGCGCTGGTAACGGGCGCCGCATGTGAAATATGTCTCTTACCCTCTCTCCCCATCACATTTCGGCAAATAAATCCGACTCTCTATGGAACAATTTTGGTGTTAGCACAAAGTAATTCAAAACAGTGGGGGTGGGTAGGAGACACATAATTATGACCAGCAGAAGACATGTTTTCAAAAGCTGTGCATAAAATGATTTAGTTGGGAAGGGGGGGGGGGGCTTTGCTAGAAGCCTGGAAAATCCTTCTGTTTCCCCCTAAATTACAGAGCATTTATTGTAGTCTGTAGCAATTTGCATGATAATTCTATAAAACTACTTTGGTCTGAGATCACTCTCTGTTGGTCCTCGTCAGTAATAATGCATTAGGACTTGTCCACATATTCAGGCATTCATTTGACAGAATAAGCGACAGTCCCTGCTCCGGAGGCCACAGGAAGGAAAGAGGTGGGGTTCCGAGTGTCAGTGTCCGAGCATTGCCCAGGAGGGTGATGTCCCCATCCAGTGGCCATGGGGAACTTCCTGGGCAAGGTGAGGGCTGGGCTGAGTGGTAAGGACAGTGGGCCTTGCTGAGCGGACCTGGGGCAAGGTGGCAGGTGGCAAGGAGAGGCAAAATAGGACCAAGGGCACGAGGGACAGAAATAGGTACATGAAGAAGGGCAAGAGCATGCATTAGTCAGGAATCCCCAAAGATACAGAGCCGGAAGAAGAGAGAGATGGAGGAGGAGGGGGGGGGGG
>PVLC010000946.1:45751-166424 GCA_004027655.1 Graphiurus murinus | reverse complement strand
CAGTACTGGGGATTGAACCCAGGGGCATTCTACCTCCGAGCTACACCCCCAGCCCTATTTTTTTTTTTTATTCTTTATTTTGAAACCGAGTCTCACTAAGTTGTGGAGTGCCTCACTAGGTAGCTGAGGCTGGCCACGAACCCGGATCCTCCGGTCTCAGCCTCCCGAATGCTGGGATTACAAGCGTGCGCCACCACACCCGGCTCAACATGTAACTCTTTTATGCACTAGGAATTTAAAAAAAATTGTGTGAGGCAGAAGTCTAACTTTACATATATATATATGTATATATATATATATACACACACACACACACACAGAAAGTTATATAGATATGGTCATACACATGGTTATATATATTTTATAAATATTCATTTATATTCATGTTTTTATATATTTTATACACATATATGTATATAAAATAAACATTTTAGGATTTTCCCAACATTAGTTTTGAAATTGCAATTCCACATTTTTTGACAAAAATATAGTGTTTTTTTTGTCTAAATAAGACACTCCATGATTTCTTTTTGTGTGTGTACATGTGTGTGTGTGTGTGTGTGTGTGTGTGTGTGTGTGTGGTGGTAGTGATTGAACTCAGGGCCTTGAGCATGCTAGACAAGTGCTCTACCACTGAACTACATCACCAGCCCTCTCCATGATCTTTGTTATAGTATTTTTGGCATCAAGCTACAATAATCATCTTCCATTTATAGATAAAGTTGAAGATAAAGAAAACATGCTTTGGTTTTTTAATTAAAATATTTAAACTCTTTCCTTAATTTATGTCAAAATTATTTTTCACCTGTGAAATATTTCACAGGTGAAATAGAATGGCGCACTATCTTTTAGAGGGAGAATTTAGAGTGGTTAGTGAACATGACTTTTTATTTGACTTTTCAGCTGAAACTTGTTTGCCAGAGCTAATTTTAGCACTTATCTGTCAGTAGATTAAGATGTTTGGTGGAAAGTACTGTATCTCAAATATTTATTCAACTCCTTTAGCCATTTGAAAAAAAAAAAAAAAACCCACAAAGAGTCAGGATAATTTTATTAGTTGTCTGTGAGCATGGCATTGGAAGGGTTAATATTGCCACATTGCAAAGAAAAGAAGCTTCATACTTCTGGTGCAATTAAACACATGGGAGGAGCAGGCTGACCTAACGAGGTTCTACTGGGTCCTATAAAAATGCCCGGGCACTCTGAAGTTTAGCACATGTTGTAGTCTGTTCTTTGAGTCAGTCTTCTGTGGAAAAGAACATTTGCTATGATGCTTTCAATCTGAAGGATTTGTTCATATCCTAATGCCTCATATCCAAAGATAGTTTTAAATTTACTTAAAAACTTAGGCAGAAAAATGGCACTGGGGCAGTGAGACAGAAAGGAATTCTTTCAAAGTTATTAGGAAATACAGTCAAGTATAGATAGATGCTCTTTAAATTAAGCACCCACTAGAAGCTAGGAAGTTTGATAGTAAATATTCTTGCTGACTTGATAACTGAATTCTATTTTAGCTGTGTTAGAAGGAGTGACCATAGATCCTTATTCAGTGAAAACAGAGCATGATTCATCTATTTGGTAAATTAGACATTGACACATTTGATTTTGTTAAGGTAAGATTGAGCTGTGTATGCTTCTCTGAAGCTTGGGAATATTGATTTGTTTCGTAACTACTCCTGGTTGTATACCAGTCTCCCTTTTCACACTAGTCTACTTCTGTAAGACTGAGTTATTTTACAATTGAACATGTCTGGCTAAAGATCCTGTGAGACACACACACACACACACACACACACACACACACACACACACACACCACATGTAAAAAACAGAGTGTTACTAGATTGGTGAGCTAATCCTTTAAAACAGATGAATTATGAACTGTGGACATCAGAAATATTAGTTAGGTGACTTTGACTCTGTGAAATTCTGAATAACTTTCTTCAAGGGACAGACACCTATTTAAATTTTTAACAAGCATTTCCCAATCTGCCCCTTTAACTCCCTGACAATCTTCATCCAACCGAGTATTTTTACAAGCTCTCTTTTTATTGCAGGAGTTGCAAAAATTGTCATGAATTAAGTATATCATTTATAGAGTATAGCTAATCTATAAGCCAACATTATGTCATGCACTTTAGCCTTGACTTTCTTGACCGTTGTCATAAAAATCGCTCTTGATTTCAACCAGTCAGTCCTCTTTGATAAATACAGTCTGCTTAGCTTCTCAGAGCAAATCCTTTCCTATGATCCTAGTAAGAAAGTTCTAAACTTCATTGTGTATAACAGGTCTCCTACTTACATAAGTGAAAATAGCTGATATAAACTTATAAAAGAAAAAAAAAAGAGCTTGGTGTGTTTATTTTTTTGAGCAAAGGTCAATAAAGCAACCTTTTTTTTTTTTTCCTGCTGGGGTTTGGGAATTGAACCCAGAGACATTCTACTTTCAAGCCACAAACACATCCTTTTTTTTTAATTTTTAAATTTTGAAACAGGTTCTTGTGAAGTTGCTGAAGGTATCACTAACTTGCTGAGGCTAGACTTGAACCTGTGATCCTCCTTTCTCAGCCTCCCAAGTATTTATTACAGGTGTGTACCACTATACCTCACTAACAAAACAACAATTTAACAATAGTCTCCAGAAATTCTCCTTTTGAGAATAAGCATGTTTGCAAGTGTCCTCCCAGAGAATGGTGTTGTGGAAGGATTTTAGGCTAATAGACCATGGGTTGAATCCCAGGGCCCTACCTCTGTATTAAAAGAATGTTGGCAAGTTATTTAACTTTCCCATTTATCGGTTAGCCCATCCTACAGTGAGGCTGAGAATACCTATCATAAATTGTTACATTAATTTTTTGTAATATACTTTATTGGTACACTATAATTATATGTAATAATGAGGTTCAGAGTAATAGAAACACATTTCCACAGCACTTGGTGAGCTTCCCTCAAGATCCTACCCTTCCTCTCCCCTTCCCCATGCATGTGATTGAGATTGGCGTTGATAATTTCCTACATACATGTTTATAGCAGTTTTGAACTATTTCTTTTATCATATGTCTTCACCCCTACAAAACTCCCCCATTGCTCCACTCCCTCTCCTTTGATCTCAAGTCCCCTTCATTTCCCAACTTCTCTCTAGCTTCCACATATGAAAGAAAACCTACAATCTTTCACTTTCTGAAACTAGCTAATGTCATTTAACAAGAGAATTACTAGAGAGGAAGGAAGCTCAGCGCAGCCCTAAGCAAGGAGAGGGCCCCTGAATTCTGGAAAAGTCATCCTGAGCAGATTCTTACCCTGGATTTTAGGTTAACTCTGAATTTTACAGAGTTGTTCACTGCTGTGAATTCCCAAGCTCTACTGAAATAGGATTCATGGCAAAGCAGTACTGAACCAGAGAGCCCAAGAAGGAAGGATGAAGAGCAGCAGGAGGGCGTGGCTAGCAGGGCAGAGTTAGGGCTTGGTGGTGCTTTCAGAAAGGAATCTCAACAATCAGCCGCAGTCCTGAGGGGATCTAGGAATCCTGAGAATTTGCTATTTCACATACTCAGGTCATAGAAAAACAGACAAGTTGGGGTCAGAAGATATAAACCTGTGTCCTGTCTTTCTATTGTTAGCTATTTTTAGGCATATATCTTCCTTTGTTTGGGTCTCAATTTATTTATCTGTAAATTGGCAATCAAAGTATTTCATGCTCTGTCTACTTCATATAGTTATTAGGAAATCAAATATATTAATGTGTGAGATAATCTTTTGAAGTAATAAAGCCCTTATTGTTAGATATCATACTTGGTCTGAATGAATCAACCATATATCATATACTAGAGGAGATATATGGATCAAGACACATTAATTATATTTAAAAGTGGTAGATAATCTCCAAGGAGAATATTCTTAAAGAAGTATGTAGATATGTTCAATATATAAAAACCAGTTTAAATATATCATATAAAAATTCTTATGGTTTTATAGCACACACAATATTCATTTTTGAGAAACCCAAGACTTTTCAGAAAATAAGATTTGATTGTTTCAGAGAAAAACGAGTGTGCTAGAGTTTTATTACTGTTGGCATATATTTGTCAGTAATTTAAATGCAATGTACTAAAATTTTAATAAAATTTCAAGCTGTTTCAGAAAGTTAAATGAAATGGAGATTGGTTTTTTTTTTTTTTTTTTTTGGGTTATTCAATCACCTCCTAATAAGGGCATAAACTTTAGAGGTTTAGACTTTGGATCATGATTCCTTAAAAATAAAGCAAACAGTTCTCCATGGCTTTATAAAGTGATTTGGTCAGTGGAAATGCATTGCTCAAAAAACTTCTTGCAGCCCAAGACAGAAAACAAGCTCTAGTTAATGCAACAGAGTGGGAAGGGGCAAGGTGGATATACATTTAACTATCCAGAGAAACTCCTTAACTTTAAAATTACCATGGAAGCCAGCACATATAAAACTTCTGATGAACTCCAAATGAAATATCTTGACAGAAATTAATGAGAACTGGGGAAAGAATAACATATCACTTATTCATAAAGCATAAAGTAAGAATCCAGAGAAACAGAGAAGTTACACATGTGGGATATACTTAATGAGGTTTCAAGAAAGCACTCTATTTAAAAAATCAGTAGCATGTTTTGGTTTCATTCACAGAAGGACACTCTACTGTTTTCTTTTTGAATTTGGATGGAATTCTAATTTTTGCTATGTCAAGTGACTCTCAAAAATTTTTAAAATCCTGTTATGAAATGCTTCTTTATTTGACTCTTCATATAGACACTATCAAACCAAAGTATACTGCTTTTTAGGAAGAAAATTAAAACAGTGCCAGGCTGTTTTATTTAAAATCTGCTATATTTTTCAAATATTGTTGACTGATTCATGTGATTTTTATTCAAGTAATGTATATCAATATGGAATTCCATGTCTATGTTGTTATTACAATTTTATAATATGTTGTAATAGCCCTATTTTTTATTTTAATTTTGAAACAGGGTCTCACTATATTAATAAGAGACTCACTACTTGCTGAGGCTGTCCTTGAACCTATGATCTTTCTGTATTAGCCTCCCAAGTATTGGGATTACAGGCATGTGCCACCACATCCTGTTAAAGGTAAGATTTATTTTTCCCTAGAGACTTCTTTAACTTGATTCAGTTTTTTTTTTTTTTTTTTTTACTTTGTAAAAAATAGCTTACCTGTCGAAGAGGATTTATTATTTTTACAGCTTTACCAAACACAATTTTATATTAGGTCTATTATTTGTCAATAACTATATTCATTTGAAAGAAAAGAAGAAAATGGACATCTAACTAATATCTTAAAAATAATTTAATTAAAATGTAGGAGGCAACCGGGCGTGGTGGCGCACGCTTGTAATCCCAGCATTCGGGAGGCTGAGACCAGAGGATCCAGGTTCGTGGCCAGCCTCAGCTACCTAGTGAGGCACTCTGCAACTTAGTGAGACTTGGTTTCGAAATAAAGAGTAAAAAATAGGGCTGGGGGTGTAGCTCAAAGGTAGAACGCCCCTGACTTCAATCCCCGGTACCACAAAAAACAAAACAAAACAAAAACAAAAAAAAAAACCAAAAAAAAAAAAACGTAGGAGGCCAATTTCTGACTAGGCAAATGAAGAATGTGTGGAAGAAGAGATTCTTAAGGAAATTCTGTTACTTCTAACTTCTAAAAGATTTATCTATATATGCATTCCAGAATTTAGGGATGGCAAATAATTGCTTGTGCACATACATATAAATTTCTCTTCTGAGAATGCTACATCTTCCAAGATAGAGACCATTTTATTCTTTTAAAAATATTTCCTGTGTACCTAACATGTTGAATAATGCATAACTACACATGAATGACTATCACCAGAAATTTTGTAAAATTCTTAAAACATTTATGACAATGATCCATGTAGGAAAAATATATTTTACACTGGGATACAAATAAATGTGTGTGCTACCACACACATACACACATACACACACACACACAGACACACACAGACACACACACACACACACACACATTTAAAACAAAAGAGTCACAAATCAATTTTCATTCTTATTCCATAATCCTCTCTGATACTTTCTGTTTTAATCTGATCATTAAAAAAATAAAGACTTGTCAGTGAACTAAACTGACTTTATAAATGAGTCATGAAGTTCAATTTGGAAAACTGATTTGTGGGCTGGAGTAGAAATATAAGAATCAGCTCATCTGTGGTTTAGCTTAAATACAGAAAACTGTTAGAAAACAAGTATAAAATGTTTTGGAAAGGCTGAAAGTACAGAAAATATTCTCAAGTATAAATTTCTGGAGATGGCGTCAGAGAAGTTTAACTCTATTAAATCCCCACATTTTAGAATCTGGGAATATAGAGGGAAGCTGAGTGTTCTAACCTGTAGCAGTTCAAGACAAAGGCAAGAAAAAGGAGACGGAAATGAACGGTGGTAACATGAGGAGGGATGCCTGGAGCTGCAGGATCACAGGGAATCTGAGTGGGAGATAAAATCAGATGCTAGGGCTGAGGACTTTATGAAGATCTCAACAATGATTGTCTGTATCTATCTCTTCTGCTATCTAGCTATCTAGCTAGTTAGCTATTATTTACATTTTACAAATGTCAATGTATCATTAGCAAGCAATACTTTTTCCCTTTGGCGAAAGAATATAGACAAGGAACACAAACTAACCTATTAAAATATCATGGTAAGCCGGGGCATGGTGGTGCACACCTGTAATCCCAATACTTCAGAGGCTGAAATAGGAGTATCTCAGGTTTGAGGTCAGCCTCAGCAAATTAGTAAGATTCTGTTATTAATTAACTAATTAATTAATAGGGCTGGGAGTGTAACTTGGAGGTAGAATGACCTTTGAATTCAATCCTCAGTATAAAACTACATACATACATATATATATACATACATACATACATAATTAAATAAATGAAATACCATGATAAAAATGTTAGTTTGGAAACAACTGAAAACAAAAGGGGCTGACTGCTTAGGAGGCCAGCAGAGTCAGGAGTTAGCTGTGTTGTGAGCGTGAATACCAGAGAGATGCTGGCAGCCAGGACAGAGGCTGAGAAGCTGGGGACCATGGCTGAGTGGACTATTTGGGTCCACTATTTTTGAGTCCCCTCTCACTTCTGAGCATTTCAATACCCAAGCTTACCTTTTGACATGGGAATGTATAATGGTTATTTTTAGCTAAAGGTTTTTTGTTCACATCTGATATAACATGACATCGGGGATCAGGATGTGATTTTGATTTCAATTTCCATAATTCAATATCTAAATCTTCAATATCTAGTTAATGCATCAGCAAACAGGCAAACGCCCTAGACATGGATGAAGCAGACTGCTTTTGGCATGGCTCTTCAATCTCAAGGCTACCAGTGTTGAGGTTCAGCATATAATCCTAGTTTGAAGACAATAACAAATCAGGAACCACAAAATAAAATAAGACAACGAAAAAGTAAACATAAAGTTTGCAAGAAGCCAACATTCTACATGAAGGGAACATTCTGGAAGGCAGCTATGCTTACCAGGGTACCACCAACGCTTCCTTCAAGGGAACATTTTGAATACTATATATAACTCAACTGAAGTTGCTTATTTTTTCCAATGCAAAAACAAATTTGGTTCTAAGAATGAAAAAACCATAAGGTTTCTATGGAATAGGTGCCAAAATTTCTTAATGCAGCTGCTCTCATCTCCCTCTACTTTTACCTCTTTCTCATTCCCAACTCACTAACACTAAGAGATCTCAAGTTGCTTCTTAGATACTTTGGGCAAAAACTAAATTCAACAGTTCCAGAAATATTATGTAGAACACTGTTTTAGCTTAATTTTTTGTGTGTGTGTGGTACTGGGGGTTGAACCCAGAGGCATTCTACCTTCGGGCTACCCCCCCCCTCCAGCCTGATTTTATTTCTTAATTTGGAAACAAAGTCTCCCTAGGTTGATGAGAGTCTCACTACTTGCTGAGGCTGTCCTCGAACCCGGGATCCTCCTGTCTCAGCCTCCCAAGTACAGGGATTACAGGCATTCACCACCACATCCTGCTAGGTCAAGTTTTTTGAGTCTCAGAATTTTAGTTAGATATTATTTTCATGACTTGTCTTCTTATTTGGAGTCTATACATCTGTACAAATCAGAAGTTTTATAAATACCATCTTTCTGTGCTTGATTTAAATAAGGTGACTTTATGTGCAATGGAAATGTCTATTTTGTCATTTTGGGCTTTTTTTCAGACTAAAAAGACACCCATGGTGAAGGTAAAAGTCAACACCAGGAACTCTTCACCTTTACAGGATTATCCTGAGCTATTCTAGTGTCTTTGGTTGCTCCATGCACCAGATAATCCATGCATATGTACTTCAGAATGAGTAAGATGTTTATAGCCTACAACATATCAAAATGCTTTATAATCACAAAGCACCTTTCTTAAAATAGACTCTAGTCTCTTGTATATGTTCTTATAGTTTCTTTGGCATTGGTCCAATGATACATCATTTTTTATGGGAAGATATGTGACACAGAAAGTTCTTACAAAATCCATCTGAGTTGAATACAGGAAATCAAACACTAAGCAAGCTGAGTTGATGTCTATGAGTGAAAAAGATCTCTGTTGATAATCAGAAGGGCTAGACGGGAGAATTATTTTACACACCAACTTACAGTGCTGCAATTAGTTCTGTTCCCAGCTCTGGAGGAATTACTGCTTCGAAATGTTCTGAATAAATGCCAGGGGGTGTGCTATTAAGAGCCATTTGTCTGGGCTTTAATAGCTTCAAATTTATATTAAACACTTTCTGAATGTAAGTGCAAATATTGCCAACCTTCAGGAAAACAACAACAACAACAAATATTGAGACATCAGTAACGGTTGGTCAAAAAATTACAAGAATACTTCTATAAGGTAAAACAAAGTTGGAATTTGGTAACCCAGTGTTACCTTTTTGCAACTTCCTATAGATTGGTATAAACATTTAAAATATGATTCCCAGGTGACAAGAAGCCTTACAAGGAACTAATTCATCAGAAATGAGTTATTTTCTCTGTTAGTTGTTCACACTGAGTTTAAATGGTAGAAAGAGAAGGCAGTGTTAAATATCACAGATTCCAAAAGCATCCAGAAGTGGTTTAATTCTAGATGAAATTCTTAAAAGTAGAATCTGAATCATGACGAGCAAAACAAACAATTCCAGGGCTTTGGAAATGTGACAGTACTGCTTATTGCTGAGAGCATGATTGTTATAAAAAGTCCAGTCTGCACTAAAAGATGGTTTAGGTGATCATTCCTTTTTAACAACCCAAAAGAAAATTAACTTCACTAAGACTTATTGAAAAAACACACAATGGGAGCAAGGCAATAGTGAGAAACCAAATAGCTACAGGCCAAATCACAAGAGTTTTTTTTTTTTTTTTAGAAAGTTGGGAAACAGAAGAGTATGAGGACAATGAAGTTAGGCAGAGTTTAGGAGGTAATCCAGCCCTGGTGAACTCAACAACCAGATGCAAATAGCACCAACAGTAGCAGCTTTACATCAATTTGGGCTTTGGTTACTTAATCATTTTTCTCTTGTATGGCTAGTGGGTGAGGTTTGGGGTAGGGTTAAATTGCCTAAAGGGAGAAGGAAAGCTGAGTGTTCTTTCTCAAATCCCTTTAAGCAGATATCCTGCTTTGGGCACTTTTCTTACCCAAGACTGTCATCTAAGTATCCAGTTTCTGTGGCTCGGCTCGTCCCAGAAGGCTGCCATTAGATCTACTTTTGCTTCCAAAGATTTTTTTTAACTTTTTTTGTTTTGTTTTTTCCTTCAAATAAATTCTCCTTGCCTACATTTCCCAGTCTGAAAACCAACTGGAAAGATTGGAAATGAGAAACTCTTAGGAAGCCTTCTTCTTGGTTTACCTGGAAGATTCTTTTCTGTTCATATCTATCTGAACTTTTGATTTCTCATCAACACAATAGAGTCAACGTACCAACATTATAAGATTGTGGTAAAGATTCACCAGAATTGCTTATATAAAGTCAGTGGAACTCTAGAAATTGCCATAACATTAGGGCTTGGGCACTCTTCATCTTTTACATCATACTACTTAAAAGGGAATTCTGTGCAGTCTGGAAAAATGGAATGTAGTAGCTATGAAATCTTCCTTAAAAAAAAATCGCAGCCCATCTCTAGCGTGGAACCATATTCTCATGAATTGCAGATAAGTTCATTGTCAAGAGGATCTTCAAGTTTGAGGCAAATTCAAAATCTGGTGGGCAAATCTCATATGCACTTTGAAAAGGCCGCAATGGGGGATCTGACACACAGGAAGTACACTTTTGCCTGGAAGCCTCTAATGTCTCTGCTTTTTAGGGGAATACTTTTCATTTGAAATCTTTTCTGCTGCAGATAAAAATGGGACTGCCTTGAATGCAGACAGAAAGTCTGAGGAGGGCAGGGAGCCCCTCTGATCCAGTGTTGGAGGCAGTGTAGAAGAATACATGTGGTGAAAAAAAGAATAAAATACAAAAAAAAGCACAAACTCATTTTTGCAGTTCACTGTCCTGGAGATAATCATTCAGTTTTGAAATGTATCTGTCCACTTTTTTTGCAGAAATAACACAGAAACCTGCATAAGAAGATCTAATTTCAAAAGTAAATCTTCTAGCAGTAAGTGGGTAATTCTCTAGCTCTTACAAAGTACAGTAAACAAAAGCTGGGGCCTTAAAAAAACAAAACAAAACAAAACATGCATTACAGTTTCTGTATTTTCTCAGAAAAGTAAAGGCTTCACTTTAAAAAAAAATACGGCATTACAGAACTGTGAAATTTATAGATCTTTTAGACATGTGATATTTACGTCAGCTTCAAGTCAAATGCACGTTAAATTGCTATAAGACATTGAAATAATGATGAAAATCCTATTTAGAAAACAAAAGTGCTATAAAAAAGAGGCTGAAATATTCATAACACAAATTTCTTAGCCAGGCATGGTGGCTCATGCTTCTAATTCCAGTACTTGGGAGGCTGAAACAGGAGGATAGGAGGGTGGCAGCCAGCCTCAGCTACCTAATGAGGCACTCTGCAACTTAGTGAGACCCAGTTTCAAAATAAAGAATAAAATATGGGGCTGGGGGTGTAGCTCGGAGGTAGAATGCCCCTGAGTTCAATCCCTAGTACCTGAAAAAAAAAAAAAATAAAAAAGTAAATAAATAAATTTCTTCACTTCACCTCTCCCACACCCAGGCATAGTTCTTGTGAGGTATATGCTATTCTACTATAATTTAAAATTACTTCTTAATTTTGGACCAAAAGCTTAAATATTCCCACATTTGTAAATGTTTATCATATCTAATTTATTGGTTAAATTGAGAGGATGGGCTATATTTGGGATTAAAATCTCATAGTGAATAACGCTCTTGTTTTTCATAATAATCAAACCATGGAGTCATATGACTAATTTAACAGGTGGTATTTTAGACATCATTATATGAGTCAGTTGGGTTTTGGTTAAGTTTTAACCAGTTTGCTGCCTACTTTGCTATTTAACATTATTCAAATTTAGTCCTATTTTTTCCCTGGTAACTTCTGTACTGTTGATAAATGAACTTTGCCCTTCTAACTGGCGTGACGCAGTTGCAGACAATAATTAGAAACTAGGTCTGCAGTCTGTCCTGCTGTGGATGGTCAGGAAAGTGACTTGGGCAACTCAGCTCGAGAAACTACACTTGGGGTTTCACATCCATAAAAATGATATAGTAACTTTCAACCCCCCTTTTATTTTTCAGACATCATGAAGATACATACGATAATTAAAGGAACCTGCATTCATGGGAATACATACATAAACCCAAGGCAGGACTATTCCTGCTATTATAATGATGACGAACGATGCATATAGTCAAAATCTGAATAATTAATACAAGCTCGAAGAGACAATATTTTTATATTGCATACATATAGGAACTTGAAAGGAGGGGAGGAATTGCAAACTGAGCAGTTGGGGAAGTTTGAGAGTGTTTATCCTGCCAGAGGCGCTGTTGGGTGTGGCTACTTGCAACACTCTGTCTGGCAACTCCCTAGTGAGTGGACTCAGGCCTGTGTCTTTCCCACTAGCCTGAACCCAATATGTGCTCCTTGCTATTTGCCAGACACGCTCCCTGCCACTTCCAGAAGGAGCAAAGGCCAGAGGCTCAATGGGACAAGCAAAGTGCCTTTCTCTGATCCCAGAAAATTTTGGCACTATCTGGAATTGGGTATTGGAATGCTTCTGCACCATCTCTGGGCTCAGAGCTAAAACTTCTAGCCTTTAGCTTCATGAACAGTCAAATGGAAAGCGGAAAAGGCACCAGATGGCCCCTGAAACAAGGCTCCAGTGTTTTCTGCAGTACTGTAGCACAGAAGTTGGAAATGTAACACCTGTGACTATGAAATTGTCACCTATGACAGTGTCGGAGCACCTCCATGTCCTTTGCCACAACACCATGCTACCCCAGGGCCACTCTATAAGGACGCCCTTCCCAAGGCCCCACTCTTGACCAGCTTTCTCTCCCAGTGTTTTCTACTTCTGCAGCTACAATTTTATCCTTGGTAACACTTATACCAGTAGTAATTTTTTACTTTTTGTAGAATTATTATTTGATTCATGTCTGCCTTGTCCACAGGAGAGTAAATGAGAATGGATCAAGGTACTAAGGCAACTATATTTATTATGAATAAATAGGTAAACAAATAAGGTATATATATATGTAACATGAATAAATAGGTAAACAAATAAGGTATATTTATATGTAACATATATGTAATGAAATACAATTTAAAAATTATAGGACACTCAGTTAACTTTGAATTTCAGAGAAATAGAATAATGTCTAGTATAAAGAAGTTGCTTATCTAAAATCAAATTTAATTGGGGATTCTGTCTTTTGTCTGGCAGCATTTTTAAGTCATGGTTTTGTCTTTGGGTCCTATCACAATGTTGGGGACATTTTAAGAGTTCAGTTAAAATGTTTCCAGTGGGTGAAAGAGAGATTGCAGGCAGGGAGGAAAGTATGGAAACAGTATAGAAAGTTCCTAATACACAAGAATGTATAGCAGTACACTTGCAATCTGTCCACAAACACACATCCTCGAAGTAAATAAAATAAAATAAAAATAAAATTAAAAAAACCTGAGAATAGCACATAAAGCTCATAGGTAAAAGGCTTTTGCAAGTAATGCCAGAATACCTCCATTGACATAATTTTGACCCTCCTGACTCCTATATGTAAGAGGTTACAAAAATCACATGCCATAGAATTAACTAAAAACCAAATTTGAGGCAAAAGGACTCTCCTAGTTTTTTTTTTTAGTGTTGATCGAGACATAGAAAATTAAATTTATACAATAGATAATTGTAGAGAAAACATTTATTAGTGATCAAGTAGCATAAAAATAGCCAGAGAACTGGCAAATGGACTTCACAAAAGTTTTGTGCAAGCTCAGGTATTGTTCTCTCTCGTCATCATTATAATTGTTTGACATAATTGCTGCCCATAAATTACAGAACAGATTATTATCTTCTCATCTTTTTATGTGCTTTTCTTTCATTAATTTCAACAAACAATTAATGTCTTTAGTATAAAAAACAATGTCTAAAACAGACAATAAAAATGTATAAGTGTATTAGACATGATAAAAGGCATAAGCAAGTAAAAATGCATACACTTTTCATAAATAGGTCATAGCAAATACTTATTGACTGAGGCAGGAGGATTGCAGGTTTGGGGCCAGGTTGGGCAACTTAGCCAGACACTGTCTCAACAAAAAGGGGGAAAAGGCTGGCTATAGCTCACTGGTGGAGCACCTGCCTTAACAAGCAAGAGGCCCCGAGTTCGATACCCATTACCACAAAAAAGACTGCAAAACACAGAGAGAAATGACTATGAGATTAAAAGTAAAGATGTGGAAAATGAGAGCTAATTCTGTATAATACATATGTAGTTTGGCCCTTAATGTCACATGATGTATATAGTTTAGCCATTTAATTTGTTTGAATATTTCATTTAATAAAATCATTAAGAGCCAGGTGTGGTGGCACACACCTGTAATCCCAGTACTTGGGAGGCAGAAACAGAAGAATTGCAGGTTCACAACCAGCCTCAGTAATTTAGCAAGCCACTCATCAACCTAGAAAGACCTTGTTACAAACCAAAATTAAAAGGAAGATCAGTCAGGCATGGTGGCACACGTTTGTAATCCCAGTACTGGAGGATCCGGGTTCGCAGCCAGCCTCAGCTACTTAGTGAGGCTCTCTGCAACTTAGTGAGGCTCTGTTTCAAAATAAAGAATAAAAATTAGGGTTAAGGATGTAGCTCAGAGGTAGAATGCCCCTAGGTCCCGTTACTACAAAAAAAAAAAAAAAAAAAAAAAAAAAAAAAAAAAAAAAAAAAAAAAAAAAAAAAAAAAAAAAAAAAAAAAAAAAAAGGAAGATCAATGTGTGGGATTGCATTAAACTGAAGAGATTCTGTGCAGCAAAGGAAACTATCAAGAACCTCAACAGAGAACCAATAGAATGGGAGAAAAATTTTGCCAACTACTTCTCTGATAGAGGACTAATATCTAGAATATACAGAGAACTCAAGAAACTAACCACTAAGAAAACATAGTCCAATCAAAAAATTGGCAAGTGAACTAAATACACTTCACAAAAGAAGAAATACAAATGGCCAATAAATGTATGAAAAAATGTTCAGCATCATTAGCAATCAGAAAGAGGCAAATCAAAACTACCCTGAAATTTCACCTAACCCCAATTAGAGTGGTAATCATTAAAAATACAAACAACAACAAATACTGGCAAGGGTGTGAAGAAGCGGGAACTCTATTACATTGTTGGTGAGATTAAAAATTAGCATAACCACTTTGGAAAACAGTATGGAGGATCCTCAGATGAATGGGAATGAACCTACCATATGATCCAGCAATACCACTTCTGGGTATCTACCCAAAAGAATGGAAACCAAACTACCAGACCAATGCATGCATATCTATGTTTATAGCTGCATAATTCACAATTGCCAAACTATGGAACCAGCCAGGATGTCCATCAACAGATGAACGGATGACAAAAACTATGGGATATGTACACAATGGAATTTTATTCAGTCATAAATAAAAACAAAATTATGTCATTTGCAGGGAAATGGATGGAACTGGAAAACATTATGCTAAGTGAGATTAGTCAGTCGCAAAAAGCAAAAAACTGGATGTTCTTCCTAATATGCACAAGCTAGGGAGAAAGTGGGTCATAGAAGGGATTCTAGATGAAGAATGAGAAATCTTAGAAGAGCAAAGAAGGTGACGGGAAGGGGAGGAGAGGGAAACACCCTAATGCACACGATGTACATTCACAATCATATCAAAGTCAATCACTAAGCCGAGTGTGAGGAGAGAGGGGGGAGTGAATGGGGAGGAAATTGGGGAAGGGTTAAATGAGTGCTGTGTGCATGTATGACTCGACCAACTCTTACCTCATTAAGATGTATGATTATAATGCATCAATAAAAAAATAATAAAAAGGGCTGGGAGGTCCTTCAGAGGTAAGATACCTCTGAATTCAAATCCCAGCACCCCCAATAACACATACATATGCATATACATATACATACACAGAACACCATTAATAAAACAAATTCTACCATAAGGTCAATTGAAATGACTATAACTCAATATAAACGTATTCCTACTTTGCTATTTTCTCAGATATAATTGAAGGGACCCAGTGACACACTACTCCTCACACCAGTATTTTATAAAATCTCTAAGGTAAATTAAAGATGAGCTGCAAATTCTCTGTTAATCCACCCACAAGAGTCTACTTCCCCTTCCTTTGAATCTGGGCTGGTATTTCTGAAATATTTCTTCTTTTTCTATAAACTTTGGAACAGAGTATAGTTAAGACTGGAATTTTTTTCCTGTTTTCTTTCTTTTTTTTTTTTAAGTGTTTGGTGGCACTTGCTAAAAAATCTGTAGCTGGATTTGTTTTGTATTGTTTTGGGCTTGTGGGAAGATATTTTTAAAACAAGGATTCTAATACTTTCATGGTTATGGAGCTATGGTGTTTACTTTTTATTTTTTGATTAAGTTTCTGGAATTTGATCAAACTATGTAAGGTTTCAAATTTATTGCCATAAAATTGTTCATAATATCTTTGTCTTTTACATTTTACATCTGTCCTGTCTCCTTTTATTGTAAATGTTAATTCTTTAAGCTCCCCCTCTTTCCCCCCTCACTATTCCCTCCATCTTCATCACCCTCTTCTTCTTCATCAACCTTACCCTAGTTTCCTTGAAGAAATAGTGATTTATTTTTGGCTTTGTTGATTCATTGTGTGTACTGTTGTTTTCTAGTCCGTGTCCACCATGTCTGGTTCTCCTAGTCAGGGTGAGGGGTAGAACAGCTATCATGTGCTCTCATGGCCACTTGAAAGCTGCTTCTGTGTTTTCTCCAGGGCTAAAGAAAAGTGAACATTTGATCAAAGCACATTCCAAAGGTAACTTTCCATATATAATCTATTTTTAAAGCTGTATACTTTTAGTAAATAATTGGCCTTGGTCCTTATTCCTGACTCTTGGGAGCTAACTTCCGAACTCTTGGAAATAACCCAATGATAGTAGTCTTTGTTTTTCAGGGGAAGGGGAGCACTTAGGAACCACATCTGCTGGGTTTGCTAATGGGGTGACGTTTTGGTGAGTCCCTGTGTCCATACCTGAGAAGTTCATGCTAACAAGGCTACACACAATGTACTTCTAGGGCCATGTGATCCCAGTCTGTGATTGGAGGGTAGGGGATAGGACCTAAGTACAGCCCTAGGGGAGACCTTTCAGCCAATCACAACCAAGTAATGAAGCCCCAATAAACAGTCTCGTTACAAGCTCCAGCGAGCTTTCTGAATTCCTAGTACTCCAAGCATGTTGTCACACATCGATACCAGGAGAGCAATATTTCCTGAAACAGTGGGAGTCTCAGATCTGCTCTGTGCCTGATTCCATTGCCTGATTTTTTTTCAGGTTTTTAAAATAACCTTTATTTTTTAAAGTTCATATGTGCATTACAGGAAACAAAAATACAAGAATCAAAGAACAAAGTCATCCAGCCACAAGCAGCTTAGTTGGACACGGCCTTCCAATTCCTGTGTACACATACACAACCTCCCATTTGTGTGATCAAGGTATATTTTTTCTTGTTTAAATCATAACTGTATAAAATTGTTCCTAGAGAGAGCTATGACTCCTGGGTGCCTTCTTCAAGGCTACTTGGCTTTATAAAATGGGGGAACATTAGGGATTTCAGCAATGCAGGATGGACTGAATTTCAGACATAGTTCTCTTATACCTTCTGAGGCACAAATTGCCAATAAGAAATGTTCTGTCTGTTAACAAAAAAGGCAGAGATTGCTGATAGATATGGGCCAGACTCCCCAGGGGGAAGCCTTGCACATAGCTGGCAAACAGAACTGGTGCTGATAGCCCCCGGAGACCACAAATGAATCCAGACAGGAATAGACACTCTGTGTTGGGCTTTGCACGCACAGTGGTGGGTGAAAGTGCTATGAAAGGGCTGGAACAGAAGATGCTGCACCAATTTGGACTGTCAAGTCACATTTTCTCAAACCAAGGAACACATTCACAGCTTATAATCTCCAATAACGAGTAGAGTAGGGGATGCAATCCTCAGAAAAGAGGGAGGAGGAACATGTGCTTTCTGAAATGGGGTAGATGAGAGCAAGAAGGCTTGGCTTGCACATCTTTGTGAAGAGGAAAGAAGACAATGAGGGAAGGTCTCTGCAAGATCAATTCCTCCACATTTCTGGGAAACCTGGGGAGGAAGAACTAGGGAAAATGCTGCTGACACTACATCATTTCTTTTTTCCCTCTATTACTTCAACTTTCTGTTTCCTACCTGGTGCTATGGTCCTAGGACCAAGCTTGTGGTGGTGAGTGCCAGAAGCAGGAGCCATCTCTAAACAAATTCCATAACTACCCCTTTAAGCCTATAGGTCATAAACCCTAATAAATCAGCAAGGGTGGGTTATACCTTTATCCCATCTGATAAACTTGGGATTAGTAGAAAATGTAGTTGTATTGCCTAGTGTTTGAGATAACCCACTAGTTATGAACCTATGTAACTCTCCTCTGTATGGAAGGGAATGGACAGAGGGGAAGGGCTTGCTATAGTACTGTTGCTATTGGCAACCTGGACCTACACAGTGGCTAAATCACCTGTTTTTACCAAATGTGGAAAAGTTTGGGTAAAAGTGAGCAGTCAGTGGAGATAGAAAATAATAGTAACTGAGTAAGGGAATGAATTAGAGTTTTGAAACAAGGGAAATAAAACATTATGTTACTTTCTCTAGAATGACTCAGAGAAAGGGACAATATTATCTCTTAGCTCAATGACACCAGATGATGGGAAGGGCGGAGGGGACCCTGCTTTGGGAACCTGGCAATGTCGAGTGGTACTGCACACCTGAGCACACCACTCGACCAGCCCGTCAGTGACTGAGGGCTCGTGAGTAATGAGCCAGTGTCTGTTCATTCTCATTTTTCAGCTTACATCTGCAGCCTTACTACAATCCGATAGAACACTTTATTTTGCAGTAATAATACTGATTCTGATGGGAAATTGAATTTAAGCCTCCTCAGGATGTATTGGAGCAGTAATAGAAAATGACTGGCTTGAGGAAGAAGTGGACTTAGTCAATCATCAACTAATTTCTACCCAGCTATCTCTGTATCACAAGGTACAGATAATGATAAATCCAGGGACACAAATTGAAACTGTTATGATGCCTTTATAAGAGAGGCTAGTTGTTTCTTCAAACCTATCCTTACTCTATGCTTGCTGCTCCAAGTACCAAGCACTTCCTTATTCTCTGACACAAAAAGATAATCTTCGTTCTTCTTGTATCAGTTCTACCTCAGACCTAACATCAGCCCTTTCTCCGAGGAACGCTGTTTCCTTTTAGTGGAGAGTTGTATTTAGAGGCTAAGATCTGGGTTGCAGATGTGCTAGTGACTAATAATTGTCAATGCTTCCCAACCTCTCTGGGGACAGTGCTAGGGCATTTGTAGGTGTGTGCACATGGACTCACAAGCGTGCACACACACACACACACACACACACACACACACACACACACACACCATTGGCACATTCATAGGTAAACTTATTTTTCTATCTATAACCATCAATTCTATTTCAATTCTATTTCAATTCTATTTCTAATTCTAGTTTTCCCCTTTCTATATTCACACTCTCTTCTGTGACAATGAGAAAACTGGCTTCTATTATCTTAAACATATTCACTTATTTGATCCATTTCCCTTTATAGAAACAAACTCCCATCACTGTGTCACCTCTTTCCCTAGGTAAATATCCCATTCTCTTTCTCTGTAAATAGCCCTCTCTCTGTTCCTTGTATGGAGTCCTGTTTCTCATACTTCTATTACGAAATCTTGTGCATAGTTCTTTTTGGGGAAGAATAGCCCTTTTAACCTACTTGGACTCTGGCACCACCAAAACAGAACACTCCTGCTATCCTCTGCAGACACTTACGATCATCAACTACACCTACTGGTTTTAGAATTTAATTGTTTTGGAAAGAAAATGAGGAGAAGAAGAGTAGGGAAAAAAAGGAAGAGGAATAGTGGTATAGAACATATATTAATTATAATCTATCTTTATCCTAAATATTATGTAATAGTGCACCCTCCTATTAGCATTCTAGAAAAGAGTATCCTTAGGCATATGAATACTGAGACATTATAGATCAAAGCACATTGATGATTTATAATGTTATTTATAGCATATTCTTAATTTGAAGTTTTACTCTAAAGAGGCCAACAGGGGCTCCCACAGCTGTCAATTTACACATCCTTTTGATATTTTCTCTTGTTGGGTTTTTTAAACTTCAAATCAAGATTAACGGTTAGGGGAGTATAAGAAAAATTATGTCTGACATTCAATCCTAAGATTGGTCTCCTCCAAAATCTTTAGCATACTCCAGCCTTTTGGGGTGCTTTGTCCAATGAAGTAGAAGGCCCTTCTTCTGTGCTTGGTGCCAGGGACATAGAAGGTAGGTGACAAGGACATCTTGGTGAAAGGAGACTGATACCTGAACACGTAGCAGGAATTTGTTTACAGAGTGAGTAGTCCATATATGGATTCAGTAGAAAAAATGATCAGAAACGATCTTGGAAATGTTAGGGTTGACATGAAGCTTTATTCAAGTTAAATATGATTCTTTATTATGATGTATATGTATGCGTTCCAAAAGATTTTAAGTTCTAGGCAAACTAAAGCAGGAAAACTTTGTGAAACATTTACGTTGCATAAAATTTTATTTTTATCACTTTTATGTTCATGATTTCAGAAACACAATGAAAATCACCACTAAATTATCTTAATTTCCAAAATTCCTGGGGAGTAAGTTAGTTTATTTTGGGCTCTGGAATATGACTTCCACTTTGCAAAGTCATAAATTCTTATATCCAAAGCCATATGACTCAATTAATACAAATATGCATGTAAATTGAGACATTAAGTGTAAGTAGAGACAATAAATGTGGATTTTCACAGTCTAATGGATATGTCAATACTCAAACAATTTCATGTTGTATTTCTCCTAAAATTCCCAAATGTGAAGGCTTCCTAAATTGTATAAAGGCACACTATATGGAACATAAAGTTTTTTTCTTTAAAAATAATCCTGACTATGGAAACTAAACCATTGCATGCTCAAGACCAAGAAACATTACAGATTATTTATATATTCATTCATTCATTCATTTATCCATCCACGTATATATGTACAAATAACATATAGGTCACATATATTAATTATATATCTCTCTAGTCTTCAAATAAACTTTTATTATATACAATTATAAAATCTGTATTTATGTTCTCTTTTGAAAATTTAACTGTGGCTGGTTCATGATTTTGTCACAAAGTAATATTAAAAATCACAGAAGCAACAAGCATCAGAAGAACATTATTTCATGGAAAACCCGTTATCAAATTCTATTTTGATAGAAGGTATTGAATCCAGGGGCATTCTACCTCCAAGTTATACTCTCAGTTCTTTTTTATTTTATTTTGAAACAAAGTATCATTAAGTTGCAGAAGCTGACCTCAAACTTGCAATGTTCCTATCTCAGCCTTCCAAGTACTGGGGCAGGTGTACACCACTGCACCCAAATTCTTTAGGTTTGACTATTAAAATGACTCATTCTACAGACATTTTGGATTATATTATCAAAAAAGGACTGAGACAATATGACCTAAGAGCAAGCTTTTAGTATACACTCACCATGCACTACCTGCTCAGTCCTGATATCCATATTACCTCATTGTTTAATCTCCCTAGACCCCCAAATTTTCTTAACTTTGAAAGAGGAAAATATACCCCTGAAGGATTTTTATTTTTGTTTTATATATTAAAGGACTTAGCACAATGCCCAGGACATGGTAGATACACAGTATATCATTTCTTCTCACCCTCTTCCATTTACTTCCCAAAAGCATCACTGGCAACGAAGAAACTGAGGCTCAGAGAGTTGGGTTAATAGGGTTAATAGTAACATCTGTTTCCTAGTGTCTGTATTAAGAAAATGTGGTAATTCTTGTAAAGCACATAGGGAGAGAGCCTTGGAGGCATATTTCTATCTATACCTGTTTAGCTGAATTAGAGGGGAAAATAGAATTGTTACTAATTGATCTTAATAATAGAATCCCCAACTAGAAGAAACAGGTCTTTGATAGACACATAAAATCAATATATGTGTGTTATTATTCTATATTTTTCTAACACAAAAATATTCTTTCCTTATATCTGATTGCTTCAAGAGAAAATTTGACTCAGTTCTCTTGGAAACTTTTAATGGCAAAAGGGTTTTAATGTGCTTTTAGTCAGGAGGATTAACATGGCATTCAAACCGTGTCATACTAGAGTTTTCTTTCATTTCCCAAGCTCCAATATATAAAAATCATGAAACAATAATAAAAACTATTAACTTTATTAGATTCTATTAAGAATAACTTCCTTTCAAAGTAAAAGATCTCAGTCTCTTTGGTTCTGTAACTACGTTTGGAATGTTCTTTTAAGTTCTTGTAAATCAGCCTAATTTATGGCTCAAGGAATCATGGCTACTTCAGTATGAAATTAATTTATTTAAAGAAAGTCTAGCTTCTGATTCTGAGATTTACATTGTATCCCAAGATGGTAAAATATACATTCCCTCTCTCAGAATAGTGTGAGTTATTGCCCTTGGCCTCTCTTTGACTGTCCAGTTAACAAATGAGTTGGCTTTTTAAAATGACAACGAAAAACCTCCCCATCTTAAAGCTAGGAAAGAATGAGTTTACCCCAAATGCTTAAGCAGAATTTCACCAGAAGCTGAGGAAAACTAAACTGTTGGGGTGGGGTCAGAGGAGTTTTTCAAGACGGGGTATCATTTAAATTGTTTTTGGAAGAATAGGTAATTTACACAATAAGCACAGTCATAGATGTAGGGCCCAGGACCCCATAGTACCTTCAGGGGCCCATAAAAATGCTTTAATTAGATTTTTAAATAAAAATGAAGACAACAATAGTGGATACATAATAACAAATCCAACCAGGTTTTATTTTATTTATACCAACACAATCATAAAATATAATTTTTAATACTTTTGTGGTATTCAAACATAATCATGAAATGTAGTTTTGATACTTTTGTGGATGTGATGTTCATGGGTAGAGATAACAAAAGGAGATGGTATGAGTAAAGATCACATTGTGGGGAAATACAGGGCATGTTTGGGAAATTACTGGAGAAAGTATTGATCCTACATGGTGAATATTGGTAAAAAGAGAGAGGGGGTAGAAGATGAATCTAGAGTGTGGAATGCAACTGTATTAGAATAGACACAACAGCACAGTTCTATATTTAGTGCATTCATTCATATAACAGGTACTGACTAAGTGCCTTCGATGTGCTAGACAGTATTCTGAGTAAGAGGACACAGACATAGAAAAGGGAATCCCTGTGATTATGCACCTTTAGTTCTAATGGGCTTGACAGACAATGAACTCATTAGCTATCAACTAAACAATAGCTTCCCAAGCTGATGAAGGCTTTGAAGATAGTAAAAGACAGTTAAAAGAGCTGTCCTTGAGATGGCCAGCTTTCCAGGTGAGAGGAACACAGCAAAGGAAAGATCGAGTTCCAAGAGTTGGCAAGTTTGCAGCTAAGGCCAGTGTGACTGCTGGGAGTGAACCAGGGAATGAGTGCATAGATTGAGGTTAGGGAGGTACTTTATTTTTGCACTTGCTTATGTAACATCCTGTGTCCTTACCTCATTCATTTTTCTTCTTTTTCATTTATTTTTGATACTTGGTTTTTTTAAAAAAATGTATGTTCGTAAAGTGTTGGAATCTGTTTTAAAACAGGGTGGTATGATTAAAATTCTCTTCTATCCTGCCCAACATCCAACTGAGTTGAGATTATGAAAGATATGCAGAAAATATTTGCATGATTGTCTTGGGAGACAGCAAATGTATTCAAGTATCATATGAAATTCCATTAAAGTGAGCCAAGAATTCACTGTGGTATTAGATAAAATAATTTTTCATTAAGTTTACACAGTCCTATGAACATCTAAAGTAAAATAAGAGGTATCACATGCATACTTTAGTGTCGGCCTGTTTCTTTGATAAATTTGTTAGCATTGTTCCAAAATCACATCATGATCCATGACTCAATTTGGAATTTTATTTACTGATATGTTAAGCCATGAAAAATGATGCCAGGACCAACACTTAGAGATTATTTTTGAAAGTTCTAGCATATACATTTTCCTCCAAGATATCCAAGTCAATTCTAAGCAATTGAAGGAAGGTAGAATGTAATTGAAAAGGAAAGTTATATTAATTCATGTAAGCTCTGAGAGCTATAAGAAGTTGTTCTTAGAGTATCATTTTGTATTTATGGAGGATTAAGTGACATGAAGTATTATTTAAGTATGAAAGGAGGAGACAGCAAATCTAATAGATTTGGTATGTTATGTAGCTTTTATATTAACCATAGATAATTCACTAGGGAACATGGCATTATTTACATATACGTGTCATAATCTGTTCTAACTGCTACTATTTCTTTCTTTTAGGGGAGTTAATGGAATCTTACATGTTATTTCAATGTTTGTTAATAGAATTCATCTGATCCCATTTACAAATAAAAGAACAATTACATTGAGTTTGTATTTATGATAGTCTTTGGTCTTGAGAATGGTTAATAGATATAATAATATTGCACTTGGGTTATATTTAATCTTCAAAGAACTAGACAAATGTAAACGAACCCTTTATTTACTCTGTTCTCAATTAAAACTGATAACTCCCACTTTCAAGAAGAGCAAAGTGAGTCAAGAAGACTTAATCTTTTGATTTTATGTATATTTTGTCACTTTCAAAAGGAACAATAAGAGTATAATCTTCTCATAACAATGAAGATTTTTTTTTTTTCGGTACGGGGGATTGAACCCAGGGGTATTCTACCTCCGAGCTACACCCCCAGCCCTATTTTTTTATTCTTTATTTTGAAACCGGGTCTCGCTAAGTTGTGGAGTGCCTCACTAGGTAGCTGAGGCTGGCCTCGAACCTGGATCCTCCAGTCTCAGCCTCCTGAATGCTGGGATTTCAAGCATGCGCCACCACGCCCGGCTCAACAATGAAGATTTTTAAAGTGCATTTAGATACATCACTTGAGGACAGAGTGATTTGTTACTAATTACTTTCTTTTTATTCCTAAATTTACATCAAAGATTTACTTCTGCACTAAAATTAAAAAACTATTTGCATTTAATCTTAGTTTGTAATTAAGTTTTATAAAGATGATTTGGGAATTATGTAAATATTTATAGCATATTCCTCTTAGCTCGGTAGTTTTCAACATGATATCATTAACAGCTCATCTGGGAAAAAAAACAGTATGTGAAAAAACAGAATTCTATATGGGAACCCATTTACCTGATTTTTCCCAGTCAGGATTTCAATATGACCCTCTGGTTCAGAATTTTATATTAAGATATAAATTTCCATGCAATCACTTAATATGTATGCCTAGATTATCATGGAGGGCTCAGGATTTTTAAAGAAAAATATAATTGGCTTAGGATAACTAAACTACATATTTTAGAAAGAGTAGCATAGAACATACCCACCTATATATTTACATATTGGAGAGTGGGGAAGTATCCCTCTCTGTATCAGTAAGTTCCACATCTGTGGCCCACAGATTTAATCATGGATTTAAAATATTTATTAAACATTTCACATGTACTGAAATTCTACAAAAATTCCCCATCAGTTCCTAACAATACAGTAGGGCATTTATCATGTATTTGGTTTGATAAGTCACAGAGAGATGATTGAAAGTATATGGGAGGTTGTATGTTGTTCTATGCAGATACTACACATTTTGAACAAGGGACTTGAGCATCTGTAGATTTTAGTAGCCACAGAGATCTTGGAACCACTTCCCGGGGATACCGAGGAACACTTCTGCACCCTCCTCTCCATGTTAATCTCTGATCTACCATGCAGGGCAGGGCCTGACTGTCACTGGCCACTTCCTCATGAGGTCACTCTGTTTGCTCACTCCAGCTCCACTGCCTCCCACCAAGATCCACTCCCATCCTGGGGAGATGCTTGGGGAAAGCTCACCAAGTGCTGTGTGCATGTGTGTCACTATCACTGTGATTTACATTATGATGCCCCCAAAAATGCACTAGAATGCACAAAAAAGCATAAAAAAATCCTCATATACTTCCTATGTAATCTTATTAAACATAACCTAGTTGTAATGACTTAGACACTGTCTAATAATGTCACCCTACATTTGTATATTCTAAAAATGCAAAAAAATGATAAAAATCTCTATTTCTGTATGCAGGATTTATTCATGTAACATATTTCTTTTTTTTTTTTTTTTTTTGCGGTACTGGGGATTGAACTCAGGGGCATTCTACCTCCGACCTATACCCCCAGCCCTATTTTTTATTCTTTATTTTGAAACCGAGTCTCACTAAGTTGCGGAGTGCCTCACTAGGTAGCTGAGGCTGGCCGCGAACCGGATCCTCTGGTCTCAGCCTCCCGAATGCTGGGATTACAAGCGTGCGCCACCACGCCCGGCCAACATTAACTCAAATGATGACTTGCTATTCCCTTTGCCTGAAATATTTTTTTTTTTTTTTTTTTTTTAGGTACTAAGAGTTGAACTCACAGATGCTCTACTTCTGGGCTACACCCCAGCCCCATATTATTTTTTTTATTTTGAATCAGGGTCACACTGAATTTACCACAAGGTGGCTTTGAACCTGCAGTTCTACTGTCTCAGCCTCCAAGTACAGGCAAATGCCATCACGTCCCATTCCTGAAGTATTTTTAACCAGATACGTCTGTAGATGCTTCCTTACCATCATTCAGGTCTATGTTGCTAAAATGTCACCATTTGAGAGTGGACTTTTGGGCCACACAAAATACCAACTTTCCGCCAATTCATTCCCTTGTTTCTCTGATACCTGTCAGAATTTATAAATTATGTTATGTGATATCTTACTGTTTTTCATTTCCAATAAGTTATAAGCTCTGTGAGAAAAAGTGCTTTATACATTTCATTATTAAGAAGTTTCCAATATCTTGAGTTGTGTTTAGCACATGAGATATATTCAATAAACTTTTTAAAAAGAATATTTATTGAATGATTAAAAGTGTATGGAGACATTAGTACATAAAAACAGAAAACAGCTCTATTTATTGTATATGAAGTAAGAAAAGTATGAATTTTCATAATTTAAATATACTTAATAGTTAAGAATGGGTCAAGAAATCGGGCATATGGCAACTACAAAAATAAGAGATTGAAATTTGAGGATACTAGCCATATAGTTTATAAATAAATATATTAATATCAGGAAAAAGTATATGTAAAACAATTTTAAGTCTAATCTATATATTACATGCGAATATTAACTTTTATATTTAGTAGTTAATAATTACATATAGTAATTGTTGCTTCAAATTTATCTGAAATATATTCCATTATTTTCCTGTCAATATAATTCTGCAATTTTAAGTTGAATACAAGTGGGTAAAAACACACTATTTGGAAAATATAAGATCAATTTGGGCACATATGACAAAAAAAATCTCATTTCAAACAGCTTAAGAGAAAATAATTTTTATCTGCCCGTGAACACGCCTACAAAGTATAGGAATAGACCTCACACATGTCCAGACCCAGGGTCTGAAATGAAACCTTGAGGTCTTTACCTTTTCTTTCTCTTTCTCCTTATCTCTCTTTGCTTTCCTATTGAAAAATTTATTCTCTGGCAGCCTCTTTGTACATAGTCTTTAAAGACTTCATCTCTTGATAGAAGTAGCAAAGCTACATCGCAGAGGGCATGCACAGATGGGGAATTATTGCAAAAGATCTATACAGTCTAGAGGTAAACTCATGTGAACCTAGGCATATGTTAAATGAATTAGTTTCCTCAGAGCAAAGAACAAGAACCATTTACCTAAGAGTTCTGCAAACATCTTTATTAAAACTGATTGCTGAGCTTTGGTCATGTGTATACCTCTGGATTGATTATTGTAGCCATGGGAGTAGTCACCCTTTTGGAGAGTTCTAGGTCATTCTTCATTCCTGGAACTGAAAGGTGGGTCAACTACACATTAATCATATGTATTGAAAATGAGAGGAGAGCAAGCTCCAAGAAATGCTGCCACAAAATAACAACTATGAATAAGAGTGATAGAACTGAGAAGTTCCCATAAGTAGACACAGAGAATCTGATCTTTCATTTAAAAATTATATTATTTGTCCATCATACTTCCTCATATGGAAATATCATTAACAGGATCGCTTCATATTTCAACTTGAACCTAATTTTGCATCCTGGTTCCAATACACACTAGGTATAATTTCAGTAAAATTAGATATTTCTGCTCTGACTGAACGAGACACTCCAAACTTAAAGCCTCTGCCTTTTTAAGTGTGTGTTTGTATAAGCATATATGTGTTGACCAAATAATAAATAGAATCAACTTATTTCACTATTTTTTCTCATTCCACTATTAAATTTTTTGCTGTGTCTGTAATAAGGTGCAGAATGAGTTAAGGAAAAGTATTTGTATTTTGTATCTTATTTGGTAATCTCACAGAAAGTTGAAAATTTAGAAGGAAATGGAGCTAAGGAAGGTTTTACATTCTTGGGAATGCAGACAGACTTTGTAAGTCTTGGAGGCAATATTCTCAGTGGTGGAAATGGCTTTTGGGTCTCCTATGTATCTGGGAGAAAATCCAAGCTCTGTGCTTTACTGGTGATAAAACACTTCATTTCCAAGTTCTTTACTTTCTCCAAGCATTACCTCACCTGGAGAATGGTTGTACAAATAATTCCTAACTCACAGGCTTCCTGTGAATGCTAAATGAGTCACTACTTTCACATCACTGAGTTTAACAGGTGACCCCCATGCAGCCCTTTGTCATTTGTGGTACATTCTGAATGTGTCCCAAATTTATCTCTTCACTTAATTATCTTAAGCCATTTGCCATGAGAAGACTACGGCTTGGTGACAAACATCTCACTGGTGTGACTAACAACCTGGTAGTCATTACCAGGCTCACCAGCATTATTTTTCAGTTTCCTGAGAGAAAATGTGGCTTTGGGCTGCAGACATGACAACTTTGCATAGAGAAATGAACAGAGGCCTTTACGACAGAGAGCACTGAGCATCGAAGTTTTTCCAGTGATGGCCACAAGAGCATACTCTGTTCAGTGTACCCTTCATAATGAAACCCTCTTCAAGAGGTGTAGGCAAACTTCCTCCAGACCCCTCGAGTCTGAGCTGGACTTGCTTTGCCAAGAGAGAGAGCAGCAAAAATGATAGTCTGCGGCTTCCAGGGCTGTCACGAAGAGTCTCCCAGCCTGTCTGAGGCTCTTGGAGAGCTCACTGGGTACCCTCAGGGCATCCAGCTGCCATCCTGTGAGGAGCCCACTCCGTTCAAGCAGGCCCCAGGCAGGTGCTCAACTCACCTGTCCTGATGGAGCTCCCAGCAGTCCGTGACACTGATGACCAGCCACATGAGCAAATCCTTTTGCAGGACACCAGATACTTGCAGTCTAAGCTGCCCTGTGCCTATAACCACATAGGAGACGACAGGTGAGAATTGCACTGCTGGACTCAGTACACCCACAGAGTTACAAGTCAGGAGCACCACACACATGATATGTTTTGTTATCTAACCATACAGGACCAGATGAGTGGGATCAGGAAGATAGAAACTAAAGAAAGCACAAAAGCACTTAAGAAATTTACCTAATGCGAGGGAAAGTGCACACAAATATTTTCTAAATATTTGTGCTAAACCTGGGACCAGCCCTGTTACTACACAGAGTATAATACAGATATATTCAAGTGCCTGGACTAGTAATTGTACAAATGATTTCATAGAAATGTGACTACATCTCACACATAAATCTATCAAGATTTGTAAAGCAAGATTAAATTCAAAAGAGTAAATTTCTCTCTCTCTTTTTTTTTTTTTCTATTTAGTTCACTAGGTGATCTTGGAAGGTCAGTTGAATTGCACCTTGTTTCTCTTGTACACAGGGTCCTTCTTTATCTGTGTGTTTGTTTTCCCAGGATTACATTGTAAGATAACTTAGAGAATAAACAAATAATGAAGGAATTAACCACATGAAAATTTAGATCCCTCTCACTTTAACCTTTGCTGTGCTCTAACATGAGCTCTACATAGCCCTCTCCTGAAACCTTATCAATATAAGTTTTGAAAAAGATAAGTTTTGAAAAAGGCATAATGTGTATGTAAGGATTACTGGAAAAAATACTTAGATCTCATTCAAAGACACTGGCAAATGAGTGGCTAGCAATTGAGAAGAAAAATTAATTATTAAGTATGAGAACAAGGAAAAGAATTTCAAAAGGGAATAATTAAATCAAAGGTTTAAGATGGCTTAAGCAGGGTCTTTGCAAAAGTTGGTTGAAAGAAAAAAATATATATATATATACAAACATATATGCAAATAAATATTTGCAAAAATAGTCTTCCTCATCACACTAATGAAATGTTTTCTATACAATGTGGCTTATAAATTTGTCAGTAAATTACACCAAGAAAAAAATTAATGCTCTCTGTTTTTTTTCTAAGAATTAAACCACATTCACGATTGTAAACTAAATTTGGTTAAATATCAGATTATATTTTATTACATTTTAACAATTTTAGTTTCATTTTTCAAGATAAAATTCTAATCAAAATCTTTTCCTCTACTTTAAAAATGAAATTGTGGTCCAATTTAATGTTGATTCAGTTCACTGCCTTTTCTTCCTATATTAAACATATTAATTATCCCCTGTTGAGGAAGGAAAATAATATTTGGCTTCCCAGTTTAGTGAGAAATAATTTATTAGATAATGATTTTCATTGGCAAGTTAATGGAGTATACATTCTTAAGTAACTTAGAGCTTGCAAGCTAAATAGGCTTTAACAAAATAAGCTCAGGGTATTGGTTTACACGAAAGATTCAACATTAAGGTAATAGGAAATACCAGTTTCTCTTGGGAAAGGATGGATTCAAAGAAAATTTTGTATTTGATTTTAGATACTCTAAGATAGTACTAAATAAAGGTCTCAATGGAAAGTCCCATTATTTTTCTAATTTTCTTTCATTCTTCTAGGTAACCCGTAGGCACTCCACCATTTTCTGAGGAAAAAGCACTGGGCTAGGAGCCAAAGTTGCACCCTTTGTCCTGGGCGGAGGAGACAAGCCACTGCTATCCAGTGTCCCAGCTGTGGAGTGTGCAGGATATCAGAAGGGCTGATGATGACTGGTTACAGGGCTGTCGCTTCAGGGAACGAGCCATCGAGAGGACCAGACCATGAGAAGGGAGGTGACCAAGAATTCAGAGACGTGGAAGAGTCGTTGAATACAGGAGCCGCCCATTACATGCTCTCAATGGGCATCCCTGGAGTAGCACTCCTACCAGGGGCTGAGCAGCGAGGGACCCTTGTGTGATACAAGGTGACAAGACGACTTGATTGGAACTTCAAAACCCACTCACCCCTCTGCCACTACCGCCACCTAATTCTTTGTGGTTCGTTACACATTTGAATATCTACAGAGAACTTATAGAATACGTGTGTCCTTTGACTTATATGTTCCACTTCTGAAGATATTTTTAAATGAACGAACAGATAATATAAATATTTCTGCACAGGTTATTTTACATAGCATTGTTCACAACAAAAATGGGAACAACTTAAACAAGGAGGATAATAGTAAAGAATGGCATAGTCATTTAATAAGCAATTGTGTGATCATTTCATTGCATAGCTCCAAGAGGTGTGTTACAGCCAATATGAAAGATGTCCTTTAGAATGGTGTGTTGTTTTTCCTATATTTGTGTATACAATTCTCTGGCTTAATGACATATTAAACCTGGAGACAGGTTTTGACTTGTTTATATTACTGTTAAGTAGAAATGTAGCATTCTCACAAATTATATTTTGGCATAATTCTAAATGTTTGTTGCAGATGTCAGTGAATATCTGAAGTATTCATTTAGAAAGATTATAAAGATGTATGCCAATTTGTAACAAATTATCTCTGGATATTAGAGTTACAAGTAACTTAAACAATTCTTTCTAGGCTTTCTTTCTTTTTTCTACAATGACATGAATTATGAAATAAGAAAAATTATAACTTAAAACTTCCTATTTATATTCTATCAGATCAAACACAAAACATTGATTTAATAAACAACAAAATCTTTTTAGTATCTCACATTTAATGTACCCAGATATCTTCTTTCATGGAAACTGTGGCTTTACTTCTTAACACTCAATTGTTCATTATTTTTTCTTTTATTATCTAATACTATTTTAGGGATCTTCTTTTTTCATGGATTCCCAAAAGGGGAACTGCTTTTTATATAGATCTTTCCAAACTTGAAGATATTGAGAAGTAACAATATTATGACTGTCAATGATACTGTTGGTATAATACACAATTCTGATTTCACAAACTCCTAAAATACATAGGATTCTCCAGAGATTTTCCAAATCAAAAATAGGCTTTGATTTTTCCAGATTATAAGTGTCTTTAACCTCTATATGTACTTTTTTTTTTCATTTGCAAGGTGATAATTCATAAGCCTACATGAGTGGCCTCTGAGAAGATGGTAAAAACACGTATAATTTAGAATCACAAAAAACAGCAGAGTTCACTATGACATAAACAGATAAAGCTGTACAATGCGTCGATGCTTTTACAGAAAGGTGCATATTGAAGGGGTTGGGGACACTTAGTTAAATATTGCCAAGAGAAGATTCCCACTGTGGGAAGAAACTAACTTAGCTCACACACTGAATACATGTATCCATGTGTTCTCTTCACTGTATCTTAATTTCCCAATGAGTCTTAATAGAGGGCTACAAATATCCTTAACTATGAGAACCTGAAATGGGTGATAGCCTATTGCTTCCTCCTGTGCTTGCCCTCTATAATCCCTGATAGGGTCCTTGGTCTGGCAAGCTAATTGATTAGACCCTAATGACAATAAGTCGTTGGTCAAAACTAGCGTCACCAAACACCATACTAATACCTAAGGTTACATTCCTATTGCTAATGTGGTCTTTTATTTTGAAGATAAATAGTAGTCAAAGAAAGAATAGCCATCTGTTATTTAATCCTACCCTATGTGTCAAGTCATGGATTCAATGTTCAACATGCATTATATGCAATCTCTAGAAAACTACTGAAATAACTTTTTAAATCTCTGTTGTACCCAATAAGAAACTGAGGCATTGAGGATTTAAAATTTTTCCCCATTGCCACCAGTTAGCAATGGCTGACCCAGAATTAAAATTTCAGTTTTAAAGCACAAGTTGTTCCCTGTATACTTTGATGCTTTCTTCCTTCTCACTAAGTTTGTAAGACTGAGATCGTCAGTGTTAAGGAAAATCATCGTCCTATACAGGAAGCAATAGGTAGACAATAGCACTATCTGTTTCAGACAATCTATTATAGCATGTTGTTTCTTTTTGATAGATTTGAAGAATTATTATTACGTTGTTTGCATTGGTTATCTATTAACGTGTAACAAATTACCCCAAATCCTATGAGCTTAAACATTTCTAATCTCACAGATTCTGTGCACCAGAAATCCAAGCATGGCTTAGCTCAGTGCCTCTGGCTCCTGAAGGTGCAGTCCAGTTGTCAGGTTGGTGCTGTGGTCTTCTGGAGGCTCAGTTGGGTTGAGGAGTGAGAAGAAGATCTACTTCCTGTCTTGCTCATGTGGTTGCCCACCGGATGAGTCTCGTTTCATGGCACCTGGTTGTGCCCAAGGCAAATGATCCAAAGGAGAACACAAGAGATCGATCGGTCAAGACAGAAGATGCAGTCTTTTATGACTTAATCTGAGAAGTGACAGCCCCTCTCTTCTGCTAGATTCTATTTATTAAAAGTGGATCAATCAATGCAGATTATATTTAAGGGGTGAAAACAGCACAGGAAAATGAATAGCAGAAAGTGGAGGTCATCAGGAATAATCTTAGACACTCCTTATGACATGATACGACATTACTGTCCTGGAAACAGGATTATAGTATATATTGGCAAGTTTTCTACAACTCCAAAATTGTTACAATCAGGAAACTAATAGCAAATAACAAAATTCCAACTTAATATGGCTTAAACAAAAATAGGAAATTTGTTTACTTGTGTATTTCAAAAGCCTATATACCAGGTTCAGCTTTTGACAGACTATTGAATGAGGATTAATAGGATTCTGTGTGTTCTCTCCTTGGCCTGACTTTCTTCTGTGTGGCTTTATCTTTTGATAGGCTCACTCTACAGTGTGCAAAGATTAACTCTGGTAACCCCAGGGGAACATAATCTATAGTGATCGATATCTCTTTGTAGAGAGTCCCAGTAAATGCCTTTGTTGGGTTGCATGCTCTTTTCTGGATAAGATAAAGTTCTCTGAATCCTTTCTTTCTTTCTTTCTTTTTTTTTTTTTTTTTTTGGTGCTGGAAATTGAACCCAGAGGCATTCTACCTCTGAGCTACACCCCCCAGACATATTTTATTTTGAAACATGGTCTCACTAAGTTGCTGAGGCTAGTCTTAAAACCCTGTAATCCTCCTGTATCAGCCTTCGAAGTACTGGTATTGAAGGCCTGGGCCACCATGCCCAGCCTCTAACTCCTTAAGATCTCATCCTGTGCCATCCCTGGTGGAGAGGCCTGGTTACTTTTACCTGAATCATGTGAACTCAGAATTAAATGGAGATTTCACTCCAAGAAGAAAAAGGTTCTAGGACAAAGGGATCTTATCAAAGACAGACAAAGATAAAACCCAGAGAAAAGCAACCACGATGTAATAGACTGAATAGACTGAACAGTGTACCTTCAAATTCACATGTTGCAGCCCGACAGGTGAATTCAAACCAGGAAAAGAGCCCTTCCAAGTGAAATTACCAGGATTCTGATTATGGATTTTTAGCCTCCAGAACTTTGAGAAAACAAGTTTCTGTTCTCTCAGTTGCTTAGCCTGTGACAATTTGTTATGGCAGCACAAGTAGACCAACACACGCAACTGAGCAAATATTCTTATATATTGTCAGCATTTTTTTGTACTATGCAAAGAAGCACCTCCTAAAATCTGGTTTTAAAAATTATAACCCATCAGCTTTGATGATTTATGAGAACATTTTTCTACCATTTATAAAATCCTGTCATGTACAATGACAAATTACCACAAGAGAGGTATTTATTTATTTATTTATTTATTCATTTATTTATTTATTTTGGTGGTGCTGGGGATGGAACCCAGGGGCGTTCTACCTCTGAACTATACCCTCAGCCCTAGTTTATTCTTCTATTTTGAAATAAAGTCTCAGTAAGTTGCAGCGGGCCTCATTAAGTTGGTGAAGCTGGCTGTGAACCTCCAATCTTCCTGTCTCGGTCTCCCAGGTGCTGAGATTACAGGCATGAGCCACCACATCCTGCTATGGGGTGTTTTACAACAACAGAAACTTATTCTCTCATAGCTCATAAAGCCAGAAATTTAAAATGAAAGTTTGGGTGGGGCTGGTACTTCCTGAGGCTCTGTGGGGGAGCTCTCACTTGTGTCCTTCCTGGCTGTGGTCACGGGTGACCATCCTGGGTGCTCCTGGGCTGCCAACTGCGTCACTCCATCTCTTCCTTCCTTACCACACGGTCTCTTCCTTGTCTGTGTGTCCTTTCTGCCTTCTCTGTATATTTTTTCTTCTTCTTTGAAAGACATCAGTCATTAAACTAGGGCCCACCCTAATCTAACACGTGCTCATTTCAACATGATTGTGTTTGCAAAAGCCTTTTTCCAAAGAAGATCACAGTCTTCAATACTAGGTATACGATTTCAACATCTCTTATTGGAGAACATGATGCAACCCACAGTGCTAGGTCTTATGCTTCTTTGAACAAAATGGCATTTAAATGGAAAGAGTTGCTAGGCATGGTGGTGCACACCTGTAATCCCATTACTTGGGAGGCTGAAACAGGAGGATTGTAGATTCAAGGCCAGCCTCAGCAACTTAGCAAGACCCTGTTTCAAAATAAAAAAATAAAGGGCTGGGTTTGTAGCTTGGAGGTAGAACAACCCTAGATTCAATCCCTAGGAACAACAACAATAAAAAGTAAGAGTTCTCTTTCATACTTCCATCATTTCATTTTATTGGTTCCTAGAAATAAACAAGAATAACTCATAAAAGAATTTTTAAAAATCACAATTTGATTATAAATCTCAGTATGCTAATATAACATTTTATTAATAAAGCTCATGTTATCATGGGTTTCTCCTTAGAAATGTGCCATCTACATAAACTGTTGAAATTATTTACTCACTTTCTAATTTATGCTTACCCAAATGATGTTTTTACTACCACTGCATGGGCTGTAATTTGGGCAAGGCGTTACCTGTTCAATATCACTCCACTATGCTGACAAAACCTGTTTAAACAAATCACAAAGCTGTGACTCAGGGCAGAGAACAAGGCAAAGACCTTTGAGCTTCTTGCATTTGCCCTCATTCTGGTATTTACAAATGCTGGTGAGCTGCAGGTGGCTTCGAGTGTTAGGTTCTCATTCTCCCACAAAAGGTGTTCTGGATAAGAACTCTGAAATCCCAGCCTCCACACTAGCATTTCACTGTGTGTGGAATTCTGCCTGTCCAGGTTCAGCAACTATTCTAGAACTGAGGATTCCTGCTTTGTTAATTTCCCTCACTGTTAGCAACACTAACAGTTTCTGGTCATATTTCTCTTAGCTCTGTAAATTTGGGTTCGATTTTCAGCATGTTACATTAAAATGTTTGTGCTTATTCATTTAAAGCATCCACAACAGATTTCAAAACTTTTGTAGAAAATGCATCAGGTAGATGTTAACTAATTGTATTTTTCATATTGTATTTTTTCATATTCTTTTATTTCCCTACTATCTTTGCTAGAACACCTTAGAACACAGAGTTTCCATTTTAATGCCATTTTGTGGCAACAAATGCTTTTGGGTAGGGTTAGTTGTGGGCAAGGGCAAAAAGAGGTGGAGTAAAAGGGGAAATGAAACAAGAAAGAGGGTGGACATGAATCCAATTCGATGGGATTTCCCAGGAAAATGCAGTCAGTTATCTAGTCAAAAGGGAAATGGACAAGCCTTGTGAAATCACTTCATGTGCGAGGTCTTAGGTGGTCCTGGGCTTGAGAGAGAAGCAAAGGTAATTTATCTGATGGTTCAACTATATCTTATTGAAGAAAATCCACCCCAGGGAGCCTGAGCTCACCACAGTACTCAGCTCTTCCATACTGCAGAGAAGTCACAGACTCTGTAGCTATGCCCTAGACAGGGGATTAGGGAAAGAGACCTTTCTCTACCTACCATTTAGGAACTCTGAGATCAGTGATGGTGATAGTAGTAGATAAAAAATGCTGAGATTAAAAGCCAGGGCTCTTCAGGCCAAGTCCAAAGGTCTAGAGAATGGGAGTTAGAGGAGCCCATTGAGTAGCATAGAAATTGGATCTGGTAAACCCACACAGCTAGGGACAGACATCCTGACCTGTGAAGGAAACTGTTTTTTAGAACTGGACTGGTCTTTAAAGGTTATTTATTCCAAATATGACTTTAAAACGATGAGATATTTCTACTTCTAGTGAAGATGGAGTGACAGGGACAGGACTTATCTTCTCATCTAAAACAGTCCCCTCCAAAGTTTAAATTACATAAAACAACAATTTTTAGAACACTTAACATCAGGAAATGAAGTAGAGTGATAGCTATCTTTCTTAAAGGATAGGGAACAAAAAGGCGAGTCCTTTGAATGGCTAGACTTCCTTAAGAGGGTTTCCAGACAAAGAAGATGTCATAGGCCCTCAGGAGGTGCCCTATCTGGGGAGACAGAGCTGAGAGTTTTGAACACTGAAGCAGCTAGAGTTTGAAGAACTGAGTACTGGAGAGAAGTGAGCAACACAAAAACTCCAGAAATGGGCAAGGTCCTTGAATATGAAGAGGAATTATTAAGACCCTGTCTCAAAATAAAAGAATAAAAATAAAAAGGGTTGGGGATATAGCTCAGTGGTAAAGCAATTGCCTAGCATATGCAAAGTTCTGAGTATAACCCATGGCACTGCAAAAAATAGAAATATAAAATAAAACTAAAACCCTAAACGCTGTGTGTGTATGTTTGTATCACTTTCAACCTCACTATGATGTATAATGACAATGCAACAACAAAATATAAAAAAATAAAAATAAAGCTAGTATGTCCGTTTGAGTATCAATGATTTCTGAGTATTACTATCACCAGGCGTTAGAATGCTCATTTCATAATGACAAGGTCCGATTAAGGGCATGGATAAGAGAAAGTAAAAATGAACTATGGAGTGGAGAAAGTATTTGTAAATTACCTATCTGATAAAGGATTTGTATCCTGAATTTGTTAAGAACTCTCAAAATGAAATGCTAGACAAAAACAAAACAAAACAAAGCAAAAATAGTAACAATAAGATTTAGGCAACATTTTTTTTCAGTGCTGGGAATTAAACCCAGGGCCTCACATATGCTACAAAAATGTTAGACAGAGCTATAGTCACTGAATTACATTCCTGTTCCTGGGCAAAAGGTTTAAACAGACACTTTACCAAAAAAGATATACTTGTGTCCAATTAATCCTTGAAAAGATGCTCAACATTACTAATCAATTAAGAAACGAGTTTATAAACATAGAGTAATCTTATAGAATGGAAGAAATTAAAAATATTGAACATATCATGTGTTGGCAATGAAGCAAAGAAAATGGAAATCTCATAAAGTCTTGATGGGGATGTAAAATGATACAGCTACTTTGAAAAATTTTGCCAGGTTTGTAAGCCACTTAACATACACCTGTGGTATGATTCTGTTGCTACACTGCTTGATGTTTTCCCCAGACACTGGGTGTTGCTGGCATCTATGTTTCTATCACATTGAACCGCAATATGATATCTAATTACAACGTACCAATAAAAGTATATTAAAAATTCCCCAAGATAAATTAAATCATATGTCTATACAAAGAATTGTATATCCATGGCAGTTTTATTTTTAATATCTTCAAATTGGAAATAAGTCAAATGTCCATTAATAAGACAACAAACTGTGGTATCTCTACATACTGGACTACTGATCAACAATAAAAATGAATTAAACAGCGATAAATGCTGAAAAATGAATGGATCTCTGAGTAAAGAAATCCAGATAAGAAAGAATATGTACTTTATAATTCCAGTTATAAAAAGTCTAGAACATGTAAACTAATCTATGCTGACATAAAACATATTGGTGATTGACTAGAGGTAGAAAAGAGATGGGAAAAGTTTGGTGGAATTAATTACAAGGACACAGTGGGGCTTATGGACATATTTATTATCTTAATTTTGGTGATAGTTTATGGTATGTACCTATGTCAAAATCAATCAAACAGTATATTTTAAATACATTCAGAATATTATATACTGTTAAAAAAGGAACCTGAAGAACATTCTCATAGGGGGTTTTAGGAAGAACTGGTAATATACTATATAAATGAAAACAACATAGTTTATTAGATCCAGTGCAATGCACATATGTGATCTATAAAAGATTCCTGGGAATTTAGTGGTGAGCAAACCAGATGTGGGGCTCACCTCTATAAGCTTTGTGTCCATTGGGAAAATTGTTGTAATGTCAATAATCATTCGAATAAAAAGTTCAATTGTGACAAGCATATAGGAGAGTCATCTTATTTTAATTTGTTATTACTATTTTAAGTACATGTATTTATTGGTTCAGTGTGATGCATGCATACAATTTGTAGTGACCAAATTAGGATAATTAACATTGCCATCTCCTTCATGAATATCATTAATGAGCAGCACAAGCATCACATTTACATTTTTGAGGAAAGTATGTTATTTCTATCCCTTGATTGGACACATGTATGTGGATCCAATGCCAATGATGATTTCCACCATAATTGTCGTGAAATAATCTAAAGAATGTGTCACTATTTCTCGTTTAAGCTTTCGCTGCTTTTGATTTTATCTCTGAATTTGTGTTCTCTCTTTTAAATCCTTTTGCTTTTGAGTTTTTGTTTGTGTCCTCATACTCAATGTTTGTGTTTTCTCTATCTGATTTCATTTCAGCTGAAATGTACTTCGTGTTTAATTTATTATGGTACCTAGGGGAATGAGTCAGATTTTCTGAACTTGATTCAATTACCACTTCCTTTACGAGACAAGTACTTCATATGAGACCTTGAAGTGGGTGTTCAATAGATGCATTTCCTCTGTTTGCAAAATGTCTTTTTCTTTATTCCTTTATGCACAGTAATATTGTGACATCTGTGAATGATAAATCTCAGAATTGTCTTGAAACTTGAAATCTATGCATACTGCAGCGTAGGTCCGGGCGAGCACTGGCCTTCATCTAAATAACATTTCCAGAAAGAGTAATCTATTTCTCTGTCATTCGACTCACAACCTTTTCAACTTTCATTAAATGTCCCTGTCCTGCAGCTTTCACACTGAAAGGTAGTTGTTAATCCCTGTGTAAGCAATAATGAGAATTAAAAAAAAATCACAGTTGCACTGAAAGGTGGTTAGTGAGAAATTGGTTAAATTGGTGCTTTTCCCCCTTCTCGGGTCTTGGTACATACAGAAAAAAAGACCTGAGAGCTGAAAGGGCTGAAATCTCAGTTTCTTGACTGTGACATAACCCTGGCTGGGAAGTTTAGGGCTGGGCTAAGTCATCAGCTCGCTAGAGTACCTGAGATTCGAATTTGTGACAAGGCAGTATTTCAAACAACTCTTAGGTTATGAATGCCATGGTCGCTTGGGAATTGTTGACTCTGTGTTTCAGCATTTACAAAATATTTTTTCAACAAGTCACAAGATGGTAGCTAGTGATTTTCCATCTCTAGATGAATATCAAGTCTCTGAACTTCTTGTTCTTTAATTCTACCAGGCAGTTGGAAATCCTAATCTTTAAGATACTAGAGAGTTATTCATTGTTTGCTTATTGCTCCTGCGACAGATATCACACCATCTTAGATCTCCACCCCCTTCACTCATTAAACATTTTAAAAATCTACTACGCCCTCCGCATTTTCCCCATCTCCTGGTAAATAAGATATTCTCTATTCACTTCAAAGTCTACAGTTGGGTTTGGGGAAAGAAGAATAAACGGACCATTACAATAAAATATGAAGAGTTCTGAATCACACAGAAGCCCAGAAAAGTAAAGGACACATCAAACTTCATTTTCATGTTGGCTGGCACCATGCTGAATTTTAATCTGGTAACTTTGTCTATTGATCTTCAAATTCTGAACGTAGACCATGATATCACATTCATAACATGGGGAGCTAGTGAGTATCACTCAGCTTTTGAAAAGCACCCATCTAGTGCTTTCGTCCCTGCTGTAAGCAGATCTGCCACTTACCTATCCTAGTTTAAGTTATTATGGTTCCTATTGGGACATCCATGTGAAAATTAATTAGATGCAACAGACTTGAAATGGAATTTAATCACTGGAGAAGAGTCTGTTTCAGGTAAAAAAAAAATTCAGAAGAAATAAATAGGTAATTACAAAATGTGATTCATAGTTGCAAATGATACAGCTGTAAAAAAAAAGTTGGAACATTAGAAGTTAGTTTACTTAAAGTGGTTTCTCATTTTCTCTAATGGTGTTGAATTGGGAACTTTCAATACTGTAGCACCAACTTAAAACAAATTGTTAAATTTCTCAGTAGAGAAATAATGATAGCAGAAGTCTTGGCTGAGGATACAGTAGGATGTGATCCTACCCTGAGATCCAGGTAGGTTTTCCCATCCTTTCCATTGTCTTACCAGATACCAAAAAGAAATAGAAAATGGTCTTGAATCAAAGTCCCAAGAGTTATATGAGTTGTATGGTACCAAAGAGGGAAGAGAATAATATGGGTTAGAAGAACATCTGTCAATTGAAACCAGATGGCATGCCCTGCAGGTAGAGACAGTATCCTATCTCTGTGCTGCTAATTTTCGGTTCAGTGTTCAGAGTTTGGTAAACATTCAGTAAATATTTAGTGATGACTATAAAAATACAAAGATAAAATTATCTTAATTTTAAATTAATAAATGCTGTGAGAATTTTGTAATAAAATTAAATTGTAGGATTTCACCCTGTCCTATTTTTTGTTCTTTAGGATGTATCATAAGCATAAGTCTTTTGGGGATGATGATGTACATCATTTTCAAAAAGCTGGAATTGCTTTAATCATTTGAATCACATTGATTGAAATGGACGTGTTCTTAAAATTCTAATTGGATGTTTTCAAAAGACCCTGCTATGGAGGAAGCCACTGCTCTATGTGCTTGTGTGAGAGGGGAATCGTGAATTTCTACTTGACTTCTTGCCTCTACTCGATTTCCTACAGGAAACATCAAATCATCTCCTACTGTGGCTTTCACAGGAAGATAGAATAGGTTCATTTGCAGAAAGAAAAACACTATACTTAGGATGGTCACTGTTTTCATAACAATAAGCTACTGGATCAACAAAAGATAACGCACATTGAACCATTCGTAGTTTTGTAGCTATAATTTAATTTTTCCTAGGAGCAGTAAACAACCTTCCTTCTGTGCATATTTAACTATCTGTTACTGGGGACTTCTTTTGCCTGTGAATTGTCAGATATTACAATACTGCATTTCATTTTTATTCTACGAAAACAGAAAAAATTCTTTTAAAAAGTGTAATGACTGTAAAAGGAGGTGACATCATACGAAAGTTGTTAAAATGAAAGAGTGAACATTAAGCTTCTTAAACCAGAGGAGAAAATTTACATTCCTGTCTAATTATTCTTTATCAGCAAATTAAAATAATACAAAGAGAGCCTCAAATTGGGATAAGTCTACAAGTGAAACAAAATTGCTTTTAAAATTCCTTTTCTTTGCTAGATGATCAAAATACTTATTTCTCTCTTGTATGAAGTGTCATCTACTTTTTAAAAATTCTATGTTATTTTTATTGGTGCATTATCATTACACACAATAGCGGGATTCATTGTTGCATATTTCTACATGTACATAACATAATTTGGCTAATTTCATTGTCATCTCTTTTTTGTAGCCTTCCTCATAGGCTGAAAGTGAGCTGTAAGACTTTGCTGTGTTTCTTAATATCCATCTCAGTTGTAACTCTTCATTTTGCAATTTGTAGCTTTTCATAATCTCTTTTTATTTTTATTTTTATTTTTTATTTTTTGTGGTACTAGGGATTGAACTCAGGGGCATTCTACCTCCGAGCTATACCCCCAGCCCTACTTTTTATTCTTTATTTTGAAACCGGGTCTCACTAAGTTGCGGAGTGCCTCACTAGGTAGCTGAGGCTGGCCGCGAACCCAGATCCTCCAGTCTCAGCCTCCCAAATGCTGGGATTACAAGCGTGAGCCACCACGCCCTGCTTTCAGAATCTCTTTTTAAAATTCACTTTCTTATTAGTCTCTCTCTATAAAAATATATGTGTATTATATATTCTTCTGACAGTCTCTGAAAAATATGTAAACTTGGTTGTATTAGATTGATAACTGTGTTACAGTGGCTAATCAGCCATGGGCTCTCATAGCTAATCACAGCACAAAGAGGATAAATATTCTTATTGATCAGAAATTATACTAACAACTCATTAGTAGAAGATGAATCAAGATAAAATCTCCAATAACTTAGATTAATCTTTCTGTTTCACCGTGAGTTTGACTAAACGAGTGGGCATGTTAAAGATAAAATCTATTTTGCTTAATTATTTTCAAATGCTAATTAATATACCCTGTGATATTGAAAAGAATACAATAGAGTATAAATTAAAAAATCAAGCTACCTCCCTAACTGTGTGCCTGTGAACAATTCTCATTTATTTTCAGGTAGGTTGCAAGAAGAAAATAAGTCTCTACAGCTTCCCAGAACACAAAAATAATAATTCCTCTAATAGTTTTTAAAAAACATATTATTATAAGAATATAAAATTTATATGCATGTTGAGATATAACATCTTATTTCATGCTACTGCATAATTAGTGCTATTGTTTAGTTAAAGCTGTATTTAATTATAATTTCATAGCTGCCATCAAGATGGGTATCACTGTCTTCACGAGTGACTAAAACCATATGTTTTGAAAAACACCCTTTCAGACTCACCTTAACAGCTATCAAATGAGAACAAAGAACAAAGAAGTTTCATTTCTGTATCTTTCCATTTTTAATTACTGAGGAGAAAGGCCAATAAACACAGCATGATACAGTTATTTTTTTTCAAGTACCTTGGCATTGTCAGTACAACATGAAACACTAAAAGATTTCTGTGGCTAACTATAATGGCCATCATGTTCTCAGATTAAGCCACAAAATACCAGATATGTCATGTCACTTGGACTGGGTTATGAATAAAGCATTATATACACCAGATAACATTATAGAACTCTAAGTTTATATCTAAGTTAAAGTCTTACCAAAAATATCCATAGAACGTTTACTCCTAACATCCCAGTAACTGTTTCCTATCCTGTGTTATATCCTTTTCCCACAGCACTCATACTTTTGGATAGATTTTCTCTGATGCATGCTTCATGACTTCTCACTGGGTAATGCATGTTAGCTCTGAGGTTCTACTGTATGTACATGCATTCCAACCCTGCCCACACCCGCCATTTCTCCTTGTATAGCTGGTACAACACTCTGGATGTGCACATCTTTTTGAATGTGGATTTCTAACCTATAGATGAGTATTACATGAACATAAGACAAGTCATTAGCTAAAACACGCAGCTACAAACAATCTATTCATAGACAGGCTAATTATGTCAGTCCAAATAAAAAAGAAAACCCCATATTTGGACTTGTCCATTGGCAAATAAATGTAAGAGGCTAGCCAAAATATAATTTAATTCCTTTGAGATTGCTATTTAAGGAAAGCAAAATAAAAATGCTCAAGTTTTACCAGTTCTTTTATATGTTCCTCTGTGAGCACATAAATAACAAAAACAATTTAATCCACAGGGATGCATTTAGGTCCCCCTTTCCAATTCCTTCTTCCCCTTTGATCGGCAATAAAGCAAACAAGTAACACATTTTTCATGTAGATTTGCCATTACTTCTAAAATTTTACAGAAAAACAACTTTTTTTCCCCTAGCATTAGAAAAAAATCTCCAACTTGGTAAAATATAACCTGCATAACAGAAAGTCAGGCCTAGAGGGAAAACTAAAGGTCAGGAAATTAATTTTAAAAAAGTCTCCCAACTCTGATGGAATAATTCGCATCACACAAACCTCCTATCAAAGCTACTATAAAATCTCTGTTAAAAAATGTTCAGCTTATTTAGGCATTGGAGAGCAAGTAAGACAGCCAGGCTGGAAGGTACAGATTCCTGAGGGAAGGGAAACACACGACGGGAGCTGCACTTTCTTAACAGCTTTTTCCAATTGGGATATTTGCCATTCTTAGCCCTGCCATGGTGTGGGCATGGAGTCCAAGCAGAAGGTGGTCCCTAGAATTTCAGTTGAAATCATAGAGACAGAGACATTAAAGAAAAAAAAGATTATTTGAATTTTTAGACTAGCAGCAAAGGACTCTCATTATTTTCTTACATCCTTATAGTGATGTACTTCTCTAATTTAACTCAGCTATTCAGTTCATCCCACAACCCCTCATTTTACGGATTAAAAAATCCTAAAAACAAAAACAAAGAATACCTAGGTTTACACAGTTTGCATGCCAAGAAATTTGCTTTTAAAAGCAGCCTGAAGATGTCTAATCCATTTCCCCTTTTCCCAGGATCAACTCTTTTCCCATTTGTACTTTAACTCTAGATGTGAGGGGTTGACTCCTGTTTCAAGATTGATTGGGAATTTTAATCTTTTGAGCCAACTCTACTCAATATAGATGACTGAGAAAATTCTTCTAAGAAGCCAGGAGTGGTGGCGCACGCTTGTAATTCCAGTACTTGGGAGGCTGAGACAGGAGGATCTCAAGTTCTCAGCCAGCCTCAGCTACTTAGTGAGGTCCTCCGTAACTTAGTGAGACCCTATTTCAAAATTGGGGAAGGGTTAAATGAGAAATGTATGCATGTATGTCTTTATCAGCTTGTACCTAACAAAGATGTATGATTATAATGCACCAATTAAAATTAAAATTTAAAAAAAATTACAAAAAATAAAACGGAAATACTTCAAGCAAAAAAAAAAAAAAAAGAATAAAAATAGGGCTGGGGGTGTAGCTCAGAGGTAGAAACCCCTGGGTTCCATCCCCAGCACTACAAAAAAAAAAAAAAATTCTTCTACGTGTTTACTGACACCCACACACTCACATCCCTCTCTTTTCTGACTTCTCCAGAGCAATTTGTTTTGCCTCCATCCCTTAGCTGGCTGTGTCAGGTTTTTAGCAACCTTTCAGCTCCTTTTGCAAATCTATCCTCCACGGACCCAATCAGTATACCAACCTTCATGTCCTCAAATTCACAGTGACTGCAAAACTTGGATCATAGTTCCATTAGAAAATGTTTATGATTCAAGGAATAATTATTTTGTATTTAAGATGACAGAGGTATAATTTTTTAAGTGAGAACATCCTTAAAGAATCATAGAGTGGTCCATCATCCTGGTTTCTTAACAAAGGATATTTTTCATTTTCTTCAGATTTATATTTTGCGTATTTTTCATTGGGGTAGGCTTTTATCTGAATAAAAAGGGGCAGGGCAATTACAATGGTCAATGTGAGAACCAACATTGGTAGAAGATTTAAAGATGTTGCCTGTGAAGATACTAGACTAATGAGAGTGGCACAATAATCTTATCATTTACAAATATAAATAATAAATTAATGTTCTTAACAATCTCAGTTCCCAAGCCTCAGTATGATACACTGTCAATCAACTCCATTTCTAGTTACATAAATTAGGAACATATGTAAGTAAGTTCCAAAAGCATCATAAAATTTGACATCGGTATCCTTTTTTCCTCATCATGAACTAATTATTCTTTTTTATAATATACTTTTATTGGTGCATTGTAATTATATATCATAATGAGGATCAGAGTGATAGGAGCATACACGTCCAGAACACTTGGTGTGTTTTCCAAGTATCATTCTTTCTTGTGGTTAGTTACTCAGGACTGAGTTACTCTTTTACCTATTAGCTTTGTGTAGCTAGAGTCCGCTAGAGTGCTAATTCAGGATATATTGGTTGCTTTCTGTCTTCTCTTTCCCTCCCCCATACTATTTGCAAAGAAATGAATAGTTACTCCTCCAACTAAGTCACTTAATTTCTTAGCAGGGAAGCCCTACATGTTGCAACTTGCTTTCTCACATGGCCCACTTGTTTCTCACGATTATTCTCCAAAGTAGACCGTTGGAGATTATTGTTCCTGTTTTTTTTTTGGTAACTGAGGCTTTGATGGGTAAGGTGCGTTGCTCTACGACTTGGTCTTCAAATAACACAAAATGGATCGTGACTGATTTAAAATAAATTTCACTATAATTATTGTCGCTTTTTACCTATCCATAAATTCTTGGTTGGAATTATTTTCTGCTCTTGCCATTAGCAATATAGATGACTGAGAAAATTCTTCTACACATTTATTGACACGCACACACTCACATCCTTCCCTTTTCTGGCCTCTCCAGAGCAATTTGTTTTGCTTCTATCCCTTAATTAATGGCCATTCTTCACCCATTGGTATTAAGAGCAGGAATGAAATATCAAAACTTGCTTTGTAATTAAAGATTCATTCCTGCTGTGAGGTTCAATGACAGGAATAAAATTTCAATTAAGCAATTACCTAAGAGGCCTCTGGAAGCCTGGTGTGCGCCACTCACTCCTCTCCAGGATCGTTGCAGTCTGCACTGACCATATGTGGCAGCTCCATTTTTCACGGTTTCTTCTCAGGCGGAAACCTCCACATATTGACACGTGTAATGGAAGAACACCGCATGAGACCGGGGTTCACAATCACCCAAGCCGGCTTGCCTCAATGTCACTGACAAGAGTAAAATGGGGAGCAGCAAGAGGCCCCACGCTTTCAATGCCTCATGGAAGGCTGGCTGTCACTGGGCCTGCAGTAATATGGAAATGGCCCTCTTGGCACAGTGCGATCCAACTACATGTGGATTAGTCCTTTGAACATCCAGTCCCTTTCTTTGCTCTTATTGTTAGGATGTGTAGGCCAGGCCATGCGGACAGCACAGGCTCTCCTGTTTCCAGCTGAGAAGACCTGCCTAGGAGACCCAAGAGAGGAAACACATCAAAGATCATGAAAGCTTGCTTCCCGTCACCATGCCAATCAATCCGAGCCTGATTGCGCTCTCTTGCCTTTTAACTAAGAAACTTCAGATTCCTGCAGGTTGTCCTGCACAAATGATTGTTGATTTTTTGTTTTGTTTTGAAACAGGGTCTCTTTCAGTTGCTGGAAGTCTTCCTACATTGCTGAGGTTGTCCTCGAACCTACGATCCTCCTGCCTTAGACTCCCAAGTGCTGAGGACTGCAGGCATGCACCACCATGCCCGGATACCAATGATCATTAAAGAGACACACAAGGCACTCAGAATCATTCACCACATGTCTATTCCCTGGAATTAACTGGGAGTAGCAATATGTTCCATGGATATTTCTTGTTTTTTTAAAAGTGATTTTCTTTAAGATTATAAACAATACATTTTAAAACTCTAGTCATTTTAAAGGTGAATATAATGCTATAATAATGACATAATATAATACCATTAATAAATAATATGTTACATTGGCACTGTGATTTAAATTTGCTTACATATTATAACCATACATAGTTTTAAGTCACAAGTGACTAATGACATTTGAGTAGAGATAATACTAAAGGTTTTGCCAGGAAGGTTTAATATTTTCATGTCTTTTTTTTTTTTTCCTGTGTTACTGACTTTGATGTTTAAGAAAGAGAAACGTGAAAGAAACCCTGCTCTTTTGTATTACTCTTTTAAAAAGGGGATCTAGGATTCTGTGGTGGGCATGCTCAGAAGTTTATTAAGTATTCATACCATTGGAAATATATTACAGAACTTTAAAAAGCTTTAAAAAGGATTGCAAGAAGTATTGTTTTGTTTTGCTGATCCTGGAGGTTGAAACCAGGAGCATTCTGCCTCTGATCTATATCCCCAGCCCTTATTGTTTTTGTGTTGAAACACCTTCTCACTAAGTTGCTGAGGATCTCACCAAGTTGTTGAGGCCGGCCTCAAACCTTCGATCTTCCTGTCCCAGACTCCCAAGTAATGGGATTATAGGCATACGCCAGCATGCCTGGATGCAGGAAGTTTTTGAATTTAAATAGGCATTAAAAAATTAAAAATATATTATTAATTAAGTTTTCCGTTATCTCTACCCTCTGAACCTCCTAAAGTAAACATAGTCCACACCCCCCTATGCATACAGGGGATCATGATGGCTCACTGGAAAACCAAGCCTGCACTTTTCACTAAATCCTGGAATCTAAACCCTGATAATCTGACCCAGGCCTTACTTAACCTCTCCTGTCCCTCTTTCTCAACTAAAGATTCAGTCATAACATTGTCCTGCAATTTTCTGACTAGTTTTAAGCATCAGCCCCATTTTTTATTTTTTTTTTCAATTTTTATTCTTATTCATACATTGTAAGCATACATCTTTGTTAGGTACAAATTGATAAAAATATATATGCTCACAATTCTCATTTGACCCCTTGCCCTCCCTCCCTCTCAAGTTCAGTTTAGTGAGTAACCTTGATATACATTAGTGTGCCCCCTCCCCCCTGTCCAATCCCTTCAGTTAAATCAACTTCTTTGCATTTGAGGGTCTCTCCTTTTTCATCTGGAGACCCTCCCATACCCTAGCTTCTCCCTAGCATCCGCATATTAGGGAGAACCTATGCTTCTTTCCTCTTAGTGACGGAATTGTGTGCAAATATGTTGTTAACAACTTGTGCTTAACAAAGATGTATGCTACATTGCACGAATAACTACAAAAAAAAAAAAAAAAAAAAACCCAAAACAAAATCATGTTATTTGCAGGGAAATGGAAGGAACTGGAAAACATTATGTTAAGTGAGATTAGCCAGCCCCATTTTTTATATGATTTTTCTCAGCCTACAATAAGTACTCATGGTTACATGTTGAAATGTGCTCCTCAAAATGACAGATTGAAGTCATAACTCCCAGTACCCAAGAATGTGACCTTATTTGAAAATAGGGTCATTGCAGGATGCAATTATTAAGATGAGGCCATTCTAGAGCAGAGAGGTCCCTTAATCTGATTTGGCTGCTGTGTGCTTTAAGAAGATGGGGAGCTGAAGCACAGAGCCACGCAGAGAGTCACAGGAAGACGGAGCTGGAGGTGAAGCAGTCAGCCATCATCCCCAGCCAAGGAAGATACCTTAGAAGAAACTAGCCCTACCCACACTTTGATCTTGGACTTCCAGCCCACATAAATGTTGGAGAATACATTTATGTTGCTTTAAGCCACCCAGTATGTGGTGCTTCATTATGGCAGCCCCAGGAAAGTGAATATATCCTCCAACTCCAACAGTGACACCCACCCATTCTTGGGAGCAGAGTTTGAATGTGTTCACTATTTCCCCCTGGTTCTTCCCTGAAGGACTGTTTGTCAGGCACTTAGGTGCCTCCTTCACATCTTCGGACTGCCTTTTCACTCTAGCTATTGCCATGGAAACCAGCTGCCCACAGATGCAGCCTGACAGCATCTCACCTCCACCACAGTGCATACCTGTTCCTCCAGCCTTTTCTGCCTTGCCAAGTGGGACCTCTGTAGACTGCAAACACTACTCAGCCAGGCCAGCAAATGCACAAACCTGAGTTAACACCTGAGGAAATGCTATCAGGGTGAGAGCTAGTGGATAAACACCCTTTGTAATGCCGCGTGGATGTGTGATTCTGAAACACTTTCTACACATAGCTAGCAGGTCCCAGCAGGACACAGACCTAACATCCCACAGGGAACCAACATAGGTTTAGATTGGCTTTCCCTCCTTCTTTTTTATCACTGTTTGAAATGATTCAGCTTCATACAAGCTTTCATCTCAAGTTCTGCTTTGGGGGATACCGGAAAAGCAAGTGAAGAGGACTTCCTAGTTCATGCTGCCCCCAGGCCCTTGGAATCTCCACCTGACCAACTCTGCTTTTCCTTGGTCATTAGAGTGTGTATCTGAATCTCTTGAAAATTCAAGGTCTTGTGAAGGCCTGATTATACTGATGAGGGGCTCTTTGTGTTGATAGTGGCCTGGCTTCTGGCTTCATATATTTGTGGGGCCCACACCAAACAACAACAACAAAAAAACTCACCAAGAGCAGATCCTTATTCTATGTGTACTTAAAAATAGTAATTTAATACTTAAAAATAGTAATTCAACCTAATAAAATGTTAAGTAAAATCCATACTCGTCTTCTATTTAGACAAATGTATCTGCATACTGATCCAGAAGGCCACGTTGAAATCATTTAGATCCAATTTCCTGAGAAATTCTAGCAACTCTTTGCTTCCTTCCATTTAGGAAAATGTACTATTGTTTTTCACCTACATTTTTTATTTTGTCTATTTCTTTTTCTATTTATTTATCATCTTTTATGTGCCCTAGTTTTCATCGAAAAATGGCAACTTGGAGATATTATTAAGCAATTCATGCACTTGGCCCTTTGGTAAATGGTTCATTAAAAAAAAAAAAAAAAAAAAAAACAAAAAACACCCAACACAATTAAAAACAGTCTTTTGTGTTGTGCTCAAAGATACACATTAAGAATCCATATAAATCCAAAATTTCATTCTTATTATTTAACACTGAGAAAACTTTTGTCCACCAGTCAATTATTTTGTTTGCTTGTTGTTTGTATCAACTCAAAGCATACCATTTATAGTTCATCAATACAAAAAAATTAAGTATCTCTTTAGAGAGCAGGTTCATCACATAATTCTCTTTTATATGTAAATGCCAATGCTAGCTGTATATTTTAGCATTTTATAGTGAGTGAGTATACCAAGGGATTCCTAAGTTACGTTTAATTACATTTACATTCCCCTTCATCCCTGTCTAATATCTTTACTGATAGTTTCTAAATAATATGAAGATACGAATAAAATCATTAAAGTTTTCTATTTTTATAGAAAATTTTGAGGGTATTGGGGATTGAACCCAGGGACATTCTACTTCTGAGCTACACTCCTGTCCTTTTTATTTATTTATTTTTTTGAACTAGGATCTCACTAAGTTGCTGAAGTTGGCCTCGAACTTAAAATCCTCCTATCTCAGTCTCTCAAGTACTGGGATTACAGGGGTGCGCCACCACACCAGGCTGGATTGTTTTCATTTAGGTATGCATCTTGACCATTTTTTCTTTCTACTACATTCAACTTTGTCTCTTTATATTTAATGACTTCTTACTAGTTCATTAAATGGGTCTCTTATTGCTTTTCCCTAATGAAGGACATTTGATTTCTTAGCTAACAAAGAAAGCAGAATATCCTTGTACATATACTTTTCCATATTTTGAATTTTTATTTTTGGAGGATTAATATCTAGAAATGTGCTGTATTAAAAGATCTCATCATTTCAGATTTAATGAGTATTTCCAAAATGTTGTTGAACTGATATTGCACTGAATATAACTAAAGTAGTAGAAACCCCCTTTCCCTGTTTCTTAGGAACTTTATTTGGTTTATATTATGAACTAATGTGGGCATATGTAATATTAATTCACCCAATTCAAAGACATGGTATTTCCCTTTTGCTCAGTCAGGTTGTTTTTCTTGTGTTTTGAGCAAGTGTTATCTATGGAACTCTTGCACATAAATTCACATAATATTCTCCACTGTGTGGGGAAAGGCTGGGTCGTGGCTCTGTGGAGCACTGTGGATCATGCAGGGAGTCTCGGGTTCCATCCCTAGCATCACAAAAATACAAAACAAAAACACAGGCTGTTGTCATTCACTGCTCAACTCTCCTTGCTGTGTGTGCATATGCGAACTACATTATGATGTGAGACTATAATGCACCAATAAAAGTATGAAAAGAAAAAAAAAAGGAAAAGAAAAAATCCTTGTCTACATGATATTTTGCTTATTAGATAAGTTCTTTTTAAATGTTAACATGCTCATATTAATGTAATCCCCTGAGGACAACAAAGGGTTCACATATGCCCTTGCAATCTCAGCACAAAATTCAACATGTGTTTGGCCCATATGAAGTCCTCAGTAAATTCTTCTTGAATAAATGAATGGAAATTATTTATCCCTATTATGAATAAATAAATCTCAGGAGATATTATAAAGAAGTCAAGTCAAAATTTTCACTGGTCTATAATGATTTTTCTTCTTTCTATCACACCACACTTATTTATGTTAAACATATCTCACAGGAATTATAAAAAAGACTTTTATTTTTGAAGGTGGACAGAGAGATATCTTGCCCACAGAAGGGCAACATCTTTGGCTGCCACCTTTCTCCCTTTCTCCCAAATTCCTCTCCCTTTTCTTACATATAGGAATACCATTAAATGAGCTGAATGTGTGAAGATGTGCAAAGATGTGTTTAAAAAGTAAAACATTTCAATGAAAGATCTCTCTGAAATAAAAAAAGAAAAAGCCTAGCACAATTCTCATGAACTACCATTAAGATTGCATAATATTATTCATGCTGCAATTTGAAAGTAAAGTAGGAGGAAAATCAACCCAACTCTGCCACTGTGTAACTCGCCCCCGGGAGCCAGGGAAGCACTCAGAAAAACAGGAAATGGGAAATTCGTGACTCTTTCTGGCTAATGTTTCAGTCTAGAGTGAACTGCAGTCATGCCATTCCAATAACAGCCTGTCACGAAATCAAGGTAATTTTCAACTCAAAAATAATGCTTTGATTGCATTCAAAATGCTTCATTTTGCTTAAGATAGTTTATTAAAGTGATGAAATTTGTCACTGACAACAGCATTCTATGCAAATAGATAAAACTTGGATAGTCTATTGACAGGGTCTATGATGTAGAGTCTAGTTCATTCCAACTGGAGAAAATAATTAAGCCTTCTGGAAAGAAAACAAGACCTTCTAATTGAAGAAACAAATGCAAGAATGCTCAGATAGGCATTTCATCCCTCTATTTCTTTCCTGCCATGTGCATTTGGGTATGGAAGAAGTTGGAAGTAAACTAAGGACCAATTAACTTAGACATAATTGATGATATCCATGGGCTTCCTACTATTGAGGTGGTAAGATACACAGATTGGGAAACCCTAATATTCTTCTAGAACTGCCTCAAGTGGGAGGGAGGGTTACCGCCCCTATATCCTGTTCCTGCTCCAGCATGTTTGGCAATATCTGAAAAAATTTTTGTTAATTGCAATGGGTGATGGTGGTAGAAGTCCTTCATTGATCTTCCCTCTCTCTTCCCTTCCTCTAGACCACCTCCCTGACTCCACTATAGTTTCTTCTCCATTATCTGAAGTCTCTCTGGTGTCCCAGTTGTTCCCTAGCTTTCATCCATCAGAGAAAACACATGACCCTTCACTTTCTGTGACTGGCTAATCTCACTTAACATAATGTTCTCCAGATCCATTCATTTTCCTGCAAATGACATTATTTTGTTCTTCTTTATTGCTGAGTGGAATTCCATTGTGTGTATATCCCATAATTATGCCATACTTTTGTAATCCATTCATCTGCTGATAGACACCTAGGTTGGTTGCATAATTTTGCTATTGTGAATTGTGCTGAAATAAACATGGAATGAATATATTACTATAATATTCTGATTTCAGTCCCTTTGTAAACACACCAAGGAGTGGTATAGCTGGATCATATGGTGAATCCATTCCCAATTTTCTGAAGAATCTCCAAACAGACCTCCATTGTGGCTGCACTAATTTGCAACCCTACCAAGAGTATAGAATAGTTCCTATTTTCCCACACCCTCACCAACATTTATTGTTGTTTGACTTCTTGATAATTACCATTCTGATTGGGGTTAGAAGGAATTTCAATGTAGTTTTACTTTGCATTCTCCCTGTTTGCTGATGATGTTGAACATTTTTTCATGGATTTATGTGTCTCAGATATTCTGAGAGCCTTGTCAATCTGCAGCTGATCAAATTTCCACATTACCTCATGCTTCCAAATTTTGTTTCAATGATGCTTCATCATCGAGGCTGCATGACTGTTCTGTCAGCTTTAGGGAGACTTGCTTCTCATCAGTTGAATCTGTGAAATTGAATTTGAGAACTGGAAAAGCCCTTTTCCCTGCTTCTAGTGTTCCACAATACTGGAACTAAACATATTTTCTGTACCCATCTTAAAAACTCTGTGATTCAGCATACTTGCCTAGTCATATTTTAAACTATACTGAGAATAAGCAAAAATTACTTGGTTACTTGCTTGGGGGAAAAAAAAGCATACTCCTGATAGATAAGAGCATTAACTCAAATAGTTTATTAAACAAGACTCATAGCTTACTTATCAAGACTTACTTAAAGAATCTTTTATCAGCCTCATTTTTTGTGTTCATGAGTGCAGTTATTATATCATGAACTCTGCCCAATAACAGATATATTCCTTCCATTAAAGATGAAAATTAGTCAGGTGTGGTGGTGCATGCCTGTAATCCCAGTACTTGGGAGACTGAAACAAGAGAATTGCAGGTTTGAGGCTGGCCTCAGCAACTTAGCGAGATTTAATCAACTTAGTGAGATTCTGTTTAAAAAAAATAATCAAAAGTGCTGGGGTTTACCTTGGAGGTAGAATTCTCTTTGGTTCAATCCTTAGTTTCTATTAAATAAAAAAGCAAATGTTATAGATAAGAACTATGTACTGTATATTTTAAAAAAATTAGAAGAAAAAATATGAATATATGAATGTTTCATCATAAAGAAATGATACACATCTGAAGAGATAGATATATTTGTTATAGTTATATATAGACTATCTCCAAAAGAACTCATATATTAATATGAAGGATTGATATAGTTAATCATGAAAGTTGTAATATCAACAGTGCATCATTTCATTGTAATGAATTCATCTGGTGGTGGCCTAGGCTGGTAGGTTGCGGCTAGGGAAGGTGGGTCCCTAGGGCCATGCCCTGGGGGTTCCTCGCTCTCTCTTGCTTCTGGATTCTATAACGTGAGAGTGAAGCTTTGAGCTCTCCAGCTCTCCTCTTCCTGCTGCCATTTCCTGAGATCCACAGTCCCTGGCCTCACATGGACTGAACTCCAATGTCTCCCAGGAAAACCATGAGTGAATCTATCTTCTTTCCTCTAAATTACATGATCAGTATTTTAGATTATAGCCATGAGAAGGCTAAGACAGAAATAAGCTGTATTAATAAATGAGGTCTATAAAGGACATTCTTTATCTAACAACAACATTTAACCTGATTTAAATGCTAGATACTATTTAAACATCCCATGTGTTATGATTAGATATAGGATGTCCTCTGAAAAGCCCATGTATTAATGTTTGAAGTGGATGTAATTAAGTCATGAAAGTTGTAACCTCATCAGTGGATAAATCCATCATAATGGGTTGCTGGGCAGTAACCCAGAGTGGGTGTCGCTAGAGAAGGTGGGTCCCTGGGGGTGTGGCCTTAGGGACTGTGCTTTTGTCTTTGAATCCCCTTTCTTGCTCTCTTACTTCTGCCTCTGTGGTATAAGAGCAGAGCCCCTGTTCTCCCTTTCTCTGCTTCCCGCTGCCATTCCCTGATCTCTGCAGACCTGGCCTGACTTGGACTGAATCCTCCAAATCTCCAAAAACTGTGAGCAAATAAATTTTCCTTTTTCTAAGTTGTGTGGTCAGCTGTCCTCAATTACAACTGTGGAAATGTTGACGGAGACAACATAGCACATCATTAACATGTCACTTTTTATATTTTCATGTCTCGGTTAAAAAAATTAATAGAATTGCAGAGGTGGTGGCAAATGTATTTTTGACTGTCATCATTCTTTTTAACCTGGTAGAGAAGCATCAACCTTCCTCTGTCCCTAGATGATAAAGTGAGATAAGCACCATTATTTGTGGACCATTGCTTTTAAGTTGCAGATTTGTAAAACATCCAGTCTTATGTAACAACAAAAAACCTTTGAAGTTGATTTAAATGAAACATCTCCTTTCCCTTCTAGCTGGAATTGCCTTTGAGTTGACTAACTGGCAGTATAAGATGGTGGCCTTGATTCTCTTTTTCCCTTTTCACTCACTTTTTGTTCTACCTGGTATCTCTTAATTTAGCACCAGCATTGTCAAAGTTATGAAATGAGATTAGAAGAAGGATTAAGAGTGAAGGAAGGAGTGTGGCACACAGGAATGCTCATATTTGACAGCTATCTTCATGATTTCTGGGCAGTGCAGAGTTTTAGAGCCAACATTCCACTGTGGGGACAGGTTCATGGGTCCTTCAAAGGTTCCCTGTGGGATACCTATTCTAAACTTCCTGGACACTGGAGGTGTTTTTTCTTTGTCAGATCTGTCCATGTCACAAGAATTTCCCCCTGGAGATACACCCCACATATTTTCCATTTGATGTTCTCCACCCTGAAGGCAACTGAGTTGGATTCCACTTAAAATTACCCCAGGCTGACATTTCTACCAGGATCCATATCATGATTAACCTACATTTGACCCCTTTCAGAGTCCCAGCAAATTCTATTCTGTTGCCAAAGTTCATGGGGGGTTTTGAGGCATGAATCACAAACTTTGGGGAACTCAAATATAGCCTCCTAAGCAGTACTTTCAAAACCTCTCTCATCTTGTCTGAAATGAGAACTCAACATTACATAAGTCTCCTCACCGTGGGATTGAGATGCCTAGAACCCTGGAGATGATCCCAGAGTTTCTTTTCACAAAACTTTCTCTTTAATGCCATATATGACCACTTAAAATTTAAAGATTGTGTAGGGCTTTAAGAGTTGTGTAGCCAGTTCAGGGTTATTTTCATCGTTAATTCTATATTAGTTATAAAACTACATTTGGAATGGAAGAATCTCTAGTACTTTATCTTGATGCTTTGTCTGTTAAATATTGAAATTTTTTCCCAAAGTGATAATAGATGAGAGATATTTAATTGTAACTATAGACACAATAAAACAAATGTTAAAGAAATTAATCTTTAATAGAATGCAGCAGCATATGAGTTACATAGCATAGTCATTTGGTCTCAAAAATGCAAGGATGGTTCATAGTTGAAAAATCTGTTCATTTTCTTTGAGATTTCCCTTAAAAAATTGCAGCTGAAAAGGAACTTGAGAGAATTCAACTTTCATCATGGCAATTAGCTAAGACAAAATTTTCTTGCTATGGGAAAAAGATATTTTTGACAAATATGGTGTTGTATGCTTAATTCTGAAATACCAGAATATCACCAATAGATTTAATGCTGCTCTGATAGAATGTTAAATCCTATTTCAAAAAAGCGGTATAAAGAGTAGAAAGGTGAAAATATAATTAAAATCATTTGTAAGAAATATGATTATATACTTGGAAGTTTTAAAAGAAATCCATGAAAAAATATAAGATATAATTAGAGAATTTAGTAAGATGGTTGCTTTCAAAGTTAATTATTAAAAGCCCATATCTTGTATATATATAATATATATGTAGTAGAAAATATAACATTTTATAATGGAGTGATATCTTGCTTATAATAATTAAATATTACTTTGTAAAAAGAAAGTTAACAGACTATGTGAAGAAAATGATAAAATTCTACTAAAAACCAATTACACAAAACCAGAATAAATGATAAATGATGTTCTTCCTGGAGAAGACACTCAATATTTTAAAGATGTTAACTTTCCCTAAATTATAATCTATTGTAATACTATCCCATTAAAAACACAATTAGATCTTTAAAACATTTTGACAACCTCATCAGAAAGTAGGGAAATATATATACCAGAATAGCAAAGGAAATTAGTGAAAAGAAAAATAATGAGGTGGGAACTCTCCTCATTCAATATTAAAATTCTTTATAAACGTGGCAGATAGAGGGGGTCCTTTTTCTCACATTCATTCTACCTACAGATTCTTATTTTAAGCTAATAATGATATCTCCATTGTGTTTACCAATGGTATGGCCATTGTAATTGGTTCCGGGAAAAAAAGCTAGCCACTGGGATGCGTGTCCTGGGAGGAGAGCCTGGCTAGTGCTGTTAGGGAGACATTTCGTGTCCCACCCCACTTTCTCAGGGAATTAGCTGTGTCAGTTTGTCTGGCTATAACCACCGTACTTCCTGCCTGAGCAGAGCCGACTCTGGGCATGTCCAAACAGAGAAATGGAAAGAATTGGGGCACCTGATGATATTGTTGAGTAAGATTATGCAGAAAATGACTGTTATTTTTGTAGGCAGAGCATCTCTCTTAAATAAACCTACCGTTGAAACAATATGAAAACTACATGTGAAGAGGCAGACACAGAATAGGAACAGCAGAAAGAGTCCCATTTCAGAGAAGTGGGGAAAATATAGTTACTCACTTAATGGACTGGGAATAATTGCTTAGGTTTGTGGAATCATGCTTGATCTCTGTATTTTTATTTGTATCAAAATAAATTCCAGATGTGTCAGATATTTAAAATTAAATTATTATCATCAAAATACTAGTAAAACTCTCATACATGGCTAGTGGAAGTATAAAATAGGGTAACTAATATGGAACATTTTTTATATGGAGAATTTTTAGCAGTCTATTAAAAATTAACTTTTCCATTGTCAGTACATTTCCCTTGTAGGTTTTTATCTTAGACAAATGAAAATGTACACCTGCACAAAGACTTGCACATACATGCTTGTAGCAGCTTTACTCAAAATAGCTCAAAAGTGGAAACAATCCAAATATCAATGAGTAGCTAATGGAGGAACAAATGCAGTTTTCGTACAGTTGAATGGCTCTTGGCAACAAAAAAGATCCACATAACAACCTGGATGAATTTCAAAATCATGTGGCTGATGTAAAGAAGTCAGACACAAGTGAAGGCATGGTGTATAATTCAACTAGCATAAAATGCTAGAAAATGTAAGTTAAACAGTGAAAAGAAGCAGCCTAATAGTTGCCTGATACGGAGACAGAAGAAGGTATTCAACTAGAAAGGCCAAAACAGCAACAATACGATCTTTAAGAGTGGTGGTGATGTGCTCTGTCTCTGTCTTGGTTGTGGTGGTGGTGGTTTCGTTGGTACAAACTCAAAATTCATAAAATCTCACAACTAAAAGGGATGCATATTTTGTATGAAACCTCAGTGGAGTTAATGAAAATGTCATCTGAGTTCTAGAAAAGGATATGGGAGAATTTTTATTATTATTATCTTTAAGTAGAAAAAGCCCAGAATTTGTAATAGAAAAAAAATTAACAATTAGACTATACACATGAAATCTTATGACAAAAAATCATAAATAAAGCCAAATACAATAGTAAGATAGGGATAAATTTGCAACACTGTAAGCACATAAAGGGCTAATTTCTTAATACATAAAGTCACTTCAAATAAGAAAAAAGTCAACAACAGAATGGCTAACAGAAACACAACTGCAATTGGTTTATGGAAATTAAAGTATGTTTAATGTCTCTCTGAACTAAATGAATTAGAACAATGATGACATTTTGAAAATATAGCATAAAAATAAAACAACTGTAGAAAAAAACAGTATTGACTATTTGAGTGGGACCAGGTTCTTGGTAAGAGCTTAATTTAGTATGAGTGTTTTGGAAAGCAATTACTGATGTATTTCAAAATAGGAAAGACTCATGCTCTTCGCCACCCGAATTATACTTCTTGGAATTTATTCTATACTTAAAATTGAATGTACAAAGAGACATATGTGTTGATTTTGTTGAGGTATTGTTTGTAATAGCAAGCAAAAGGAAGCAGACAAAATATACACCAAGAATGAGCTACATAAGTAAATTATGGAATATATATTATAAAACAGAATCCTCTCAACCCTTAAAAACAATCATGTAGATTATTTTGCTGATATAAACACTCCATGATACGTCCTTAAGTATGTAGAACAAGTATTTTAAAAGTTTTTTAAAAAGCTCCTGTCTTTATATTTAAAAAAAAAAAAAGTATGGGAATAAACACATCTATACATTCATGGGCTATCACTAAAAGATTTAAAAAAAACTTGGGGTACCTGGAATGAAATAAAACATGTCTTATACTGCATTTTTGCATTATTTCAAATGTCTACTAGGTGCATATATATTTTAAATATGAAAATTTAAGTTAAATGTATGTGTATTCCATCTATAAAACTTTTTGTTATTATATGTATATATAAAATATACAATATAGTTGAATAGAATAGGCTTTTATGTAAATAATCTCTTATTTTCTAATGTTGAAAGCAGTGTTAGTTTTAGATACCAAACACATTGATTGACTAATTCCACAGTCAGAAGCAATGCTGAGCTCCTGGGGAGGCTGAGGCAGGAGGATCACAAGTTTGAGGCCAGCCTGGGCCTCACACTCTTTGCTACATTAATTACACTTTTGGGCAACTTTGAGAGTAATTTGAGACCGTGTAAAAAAAGAGCTGGGAATATAGTTTTAGTGCACAAGGGCCTGAGTTCAATTCCCAACACTATAATAAATAGATAAATAAAATAAGCAATATGGGAAAGAAAACAGAATTAACTTCTCTCTGTTCATTAAAACTATTAACAGTATATCAGAGTTAAATGATAAATGTCTTTACTTGCTGTTTCAGAGGGGTTTTTTTTTGGTTTGTTTTAATTTTTCTACATTTCTCTTCTGGAGCACCATTCCCTCCTGCTTTCTTCCTCATATTATAACTATGCTAAGAAATGGTTTTATACTACTTGTCTACTTTTCTTTTTGTCTTTTGGGGGACTTTTCCTCTTAGGCCATGAAAAGACATTCTTGGAAATAATTACCTGCTTTACTCTGTGGCAAACAGATGAAAGAAGCATATGCATTTAAACAAATCTTTGAGGAATAAAATAATTTAAAAAGTATCATTACTTCAGGGCTTTAGTGAATGACAATGACAAGATAGACACATTTGCATGACAAAGATGTTGAGTTCCTGTTAACAACAGAAATCTTTAAATGTACTATTAAGAAAAATAGGGTTTCAACTTTGATTTGGCATCATAGTAGCAAATCCAGCCCAGTTTTAACGTATTTACAAATAAGAGATGTCATAGAAGTTTTCATGCTTCTGTCTGGAAAATGAAATTACATATTTAAGTTTTTCAGTTTTATCTCATTTTATTTTTTAAGTGCTAGGGATGGAACCCAGGGCCTCCCACATGCCTGGCAAGCCCTCCACCACTTTGCTACACTCCAAGCCTCCCAAGTTGCATATTTTATCTGGTAATGATTGCAATTACTTGGGTCTCCTACTAAAACTGTATTAGTATGATTAGCATTTGTAGTTCTGCATTTACTTCAAGTCTAGAGTACTTTTAATTCAGATCAGGCTTAGGAAACACATCACGCTTTGGACGCCTATACAATTTGGTTTTTCAATTTAATCTTTTTAGTGCACTTCTTCATGACATGGAACATGAGAAGAGAGGGCCTTGATTCCCAAAAGTTCCATAAAAAAAGGAAACTCTGCTTTTTACTGCCAAAGTAAAATGGATTAAAAGCTGAGTAGGTTATATATGCCTGGCATTGCCAAATGCTGAACTCACATGGGCAGAGGAGATCTGACTCTATCCTGAGCTCAGTGCCCAGAGGGAGAACCTGGGCCTCTCCTTAGACCCGGGAGTTAGAATGCACAAAAGGAGATACTTCCTGCTTGATGTTTTGATAGGCAAGGCCATCTGTTTTCCACAAAAAATAAAGGTATTAAAAATACTATGACAAATGCAAAGATTTACAAGCATGGCTATTAAAATAAAACCAGTACTTCAATTTCCTCTTCATCTTGTTTCTCTAATAATTTATTTTTTTCCCTCATCTTTCTCTTTTTAAATAATTTCTGTACCTTAGGTTTTGAGATCTTTATGCCAATCTTTCAAAAAAATCTCTTCTTGTTGACATACTCAAACATCTAATTTTAGAAATTAGACACAACAATTAAAAAATGGTGGGTTAATTTTGATTCACTTAAAGGAAGAGCTTACAGTGTCCAGACACCATAGGGTGTTCTGCACTAACTAGACCAAACATTTAATAATTAATTTTGAGTCTAGGTTATATATGCCAGGAATCGCCAAGTGCTGTGCACACAGTGTTTACTATAGTGGACGCGATCTGTGGACTCATGGAGTTTATGACACTCTACCAAATAACTGCAAAGGCATGCCTGTCAATCAGAGACCCAGCCTCTTCCTGACGAGGAGTCTATGAGGGGAACATCATTCAGGTTTTGAGGACTAAACTGATGAAGCATCTTCTGACTAAGAACAGAAGATGAGCAGGAATTGAGCAAGCTGAAAATGCAAAAGTGAGCATTTCATGGAAAAACAAAGGCTGCAAGGAGGAAACCGGCTCAATGCCCCTGGAGAACCTGCAGGACCAGGAGCTGTCGTGCAGTGAGGGGGCGGGCATGGAAGCAGGGCTAGAGAATAAAGACTCCTACAGGTGGAGATAAGATTCTACGTGGCACCTCGGCTCCAACAGGAGACCAGTGACTGGTAGAGGGTTAAAGTACACTGTCTGTACGCCAGAGCCCTGCAAAATCCCTGTCTCTCACACATAGATGTTAAATGAAATATGCTGAAAATCACCTAATGGAATAATAAAGAATAAATGTTGCTGGCCTGAAATTCTACCCAACCATTCTCAAAGAATTCATTATGAATACCAAAGTCTCATAACCATACACATTTAATACAGATTAGCAACTTAACCTATTGGTGTGTCCACCAGGGGAATTTACATGAGCTCCCACAGAAATGTGTGACCCTGAATTTTAAACGCTGACTTCATAAAAAATCGTTCTCTTCTATGTGGTCTTTTCTGTGTTAAAACTTTCTTTCCTCTTTATGTCCTCAAATTCATACCTAAATTATAGCTTGAAATTAAAAGAGAAAAATGACACACATAATCATCTAATAGCCTACAAAAGCAATTCTTGAAACGTTCAATTTTAGTCTCTATTAATCATTTGATCCTATTTATAAAAGTCACACCTCATAAATAATTTACATGATTACAAACATTTGACAATTGCACTCATTATTTATGATAAATTAAAAGATATAGAAACTAATTTGGGCAGGAGAATAATTTTATGGCTCTGTCTTTGAAACAGAAAATAATTCCTTTTGTGATTTTAAATAGTGATATAGTCTTGGAGAAGAGTGTTATCATATTTAGAGCTATATTATTATTCCATTATTTCCTTGATTACTAATAGCTCTGTGATTGTAAAAGCATATAACTTTCTTAGAAGTATTTTTGGTATCATTGAATGTATTCATGAGTTTTATGGGAAGAGAAGCCCAGAGTGTGGACTTGATACGTGGAGGCATCAGGGCATGTCTTTAGAAGCACTGACTCGGGGCTGCGAAAGAGGGACTCTGTGCAGGACCGTGTAGAAAAATAGCAGATGTTAACCCCCTGGCATGTGGGATCAGCTACAAACAGTGCTTGTGACTTTCAGGAAAATGGCTTGGGGATGAAAGATAACATTGCTTTGTTGTTACTGCTGTTGTTTCAGAAATTTAAAGCTGGACGCGGTGGTGCATGCCTGAAATCCCAGATCTCGGGAGGCTGAGACAAGAGGATGGCCAACTTGAGGCCAGCCTCAGCAACTTAGTGAGACTCTGTTTCAAAAAAAAAAAAAAAAAGACTAGAGGTGTAGCTTGGAGGTAGAATGCTCCTGGGTTCAATGCACACTACCCCTCCTGCCCCCCAAAAATGAAGTCTCCCTAAAGGATGATTCTCTCTGGCACTAACCATCTAAACCTCTCACTGGTTAAAACACTCCTATAACACAAGCTCATGATTATCCTCTCCTTTAGTGCTCTTTCTCTGCAATTCAGAGGCTAAACATTTTTTAACACGTTTTCAATGCAGTTAGTCTCTTGCAGCTAAGCCATGCACGCCAATAAATTATTAGGTGTAGTTGTGAATTATTTGCTCCTTTGAGATGTCATTAGTTCTCCCTTCTGTTGTGTTTATATATGAGGACAAATGGAGCAGGGTTAATTATAATGTTTTGAGCAATAATAAATGGTTGCTGAAACCAGTTCTTCTTCTGTTTGTTATTCTAACACAAAGTACTACATTTTCTGGCAAAAGGATGGAAAGTAATTAATAAAAACAAAAACAGTGTAAGAAAAGTAACTGGAACTAGTGTTCATTCTGAAATAGCCTCTGAACTTAGCACTGCTAATCCTGGGAGAATATTAAATAGCTGACAACAGTCACTTTGCTTCTTGACACTTAAAATACAAATTATTACAATTGCTATTTTCTGGGAATAAGATACAGAATTTTTAGGTAGCAAGGTCTCACTCTATGTTGTCTTCTGTAAACCCCATAACAGAAGAACACTTATTTTCCATATCTGGAGAAGCAGTATGACCATGGGGTGTTATATACAGAAGATAAATATTGTTCCCTTGAAAATTAGAGCTTAGTGGACATGTAATTATAGGGATGGGAAAAATTAAAACAAATGAAGGTTGAAGTTAACAATAAAAAAGATATAAACATTAGTTTACTCAATTAATTAATACTAGCTTAACTAACGTGAGCTAAATCAGTCCCCAAATGAACCTTTGGATATTAATTCTGAGCTCAGTCCCAACACCTCTCTTACAACTAGGAAAAGAATATCAAGTCAAACATTATGTTAAGTGAGATTAGTCAGTCACAAAAAGTAAAAAAAAAATATATGTTCTCCCTAATTTGCGGATGCTAGGGAGAAGATGGGGCATAAGAGGGTCTCCAGATGAAAAAGGAGAGACCCTCGAAAGCAAAGAAGTTGATTTAACTGAAGGGGTTGGATGGGGGGGGGCACACTAATGTATATCAAGGTTACTCACTAAACTGAACTTGAGAGGGAGGGAGGGCGAAGGAGCGGGGTGGGAATTTGGGGAAGGGGTCAAATGAGAATTGTGAGCACATATATCGTTATCAATTTGTACCTAACAAAGATGTATGCTTACAATGTATGAATAAAAATTAAAAAACATAAAACAATAAAAAATAAAAAATAAAAAAAATATCAAGTCTATTGCTAATATCGGTGACTCTGGAGATGTCGACAAGTCTGTGTCCTGAGTAACTTCCACTGCAAATTAGTGTTTTTGCAATGAGAATTCATATTTAGGTGGTTTTTATTAATCAACTGCAGAATGACATGGACCTGTCAAGTGTCAGCTGCAGAATCAGAATTGCCTGAGAAAGGACATAACAGGCTACTATCACATCTACAGTCCTATGAAGAGGTACTGAAAGAGATGTGTTAATTTGAAAATCATGATGGCATGTTTATACCCAACATTTCCTGGTTTCCCTAAACAGGACAATGATCTTCTTAGAGTGGAGGAGACCACCCAATAACAGCATTTTCCATAACTAAACCAATATGGTCTTTGCTGTGTTAAAACTTTCTTTCCTCTTCAGTTCCCTCCCACCTACTCTCACACTTCAACACTTTTTGTTCTGGCTCAGAGTATAGGCTCCACATGTGTTGACTGAATAACAAAATGTATAACCTTCCCTTCAGCTTGCTGGCACTTGAGTCTTCCTTGAAGGTGGAAAATGTATAAGCTTAAAAGTGTTATGGTATCTGCAAAATACATTGGGATTTTTAATGGAGCAAGAAAAAAGATAAATGGCACATGAAGTCTGCTTCTGAAAATAAAGAGGGACAGAGCCATGATGTAGGATAACAGGATGGGTGGGGCCCTGGGAAGGGGCTGGCAGGACAGGGGCAGGCACAAACAGTGAGGGCCATTGGTGTCCAGAGCATGTGGACATGGCTTCCAAGGCTTCCTTGAAAATCTATTTTTAAAAAATGAAAAGACACAATGCATTGCGAGATTAGTAACTGCTGTACATGTGTATCCACCCAGATTGTTGTAACTAAGTACTCATCAGGGCACTGACTGATGAAGATTGATAATGACCACCATGCCATGCTGGTGCGCACTGGCTAAGTAACAAGTATGCCTTGGGAATGACGCTCCATAGCACCTTGCGGGAGAGAGATTACTCGTAGTGTGCAGGGCATTTCCATCTTCTCCTGGCCGTGGATGAAAAGGTCATCTTCCTCCCTAGAGCTCTTCACCCTGCCAGATGAATAAGAAATCGACGTCATGAATATTCAAGAATGAAAAGCACTTAGGAATATATCTGTATATTATTAGTCACTCATTTATTATGTATGAGCTAAAAATGCATCTTCAAAATAATACAATCGAGAATAATAGAGCCCAACTTTGAGGAATTTGAATGAGAAATTGAAATGTCACTTACCAAATGTTTGGTGGCAAAATCGGGCTAATGGAATTGTACATTTTGGAAGTTAGTTCTGACAGCCTGAAAAGACGATTTTTTTTTTCCTTTTAAAATAAAAGTTAAAATTTTTCAAGTGTAACCTGCTCACTTGTCTCTGGTGGGACAAAGGTGAAGATGCCATTCTCTCTGTGCTCGGAAGCAGTGTTGATGCGATAAATTAAACACATTTTTAAAATACCCTCTTCCCTACAGTTCACTGGCACTTGGATCTTCTTTGAAGGTGACAAAATCATAAATCTATTTCTCATAGCCCTGGAGTCTGGGAAGTCCAAGATGAAGGCACCAGCTGATTCCATGTCTGCTGAGGTGCTGCTTTTTGACTATAGACGGTGCTTTCTTGCCGTATCCTCACTTGGTAGAAGGGACAGGTGAACACCCTTGGGCCTCTTCTATGACAGCACTAATCCTATGCACCTCTCGTAAATCCCACCTCCTAATCCTATCACTAGAGATTCAATATCTGAATTTGGGGCGTGGGGAAGACATATAACAAAGTCCCTGCTTTTTACTTAGCATCATAGAGGCTGCTCAGACAGCTGCCCCCAAACCTCAAGGGTACTCCAAGACAAGTGTTCTTGCAGTAGGTTTAAATCCTCAGTGCATTTCTGATCAAATCCCACAGAGCATTTAATGCCAATTCTTTATGAAGAGATAGGGAACAAAGCAGAACAACGAGAAAAACAAGATGTTATCACACGTCGGGCTTCTCTGTCTCTCAGATTCTTTGACCGCTTATTGTGGTTTAGTTGGCAATGACTCCCACGGCCAACATTCTGCTCTGTTCTCCCAGGGCCAGCTTGTAAGCTTGCTCTTAAATACCTGATGCCCGAGGTTGGAAGGCTGAGAGTAGAACAAACACTTTTGTCTTGGCTTGGTATTTGACTTGAGGCTTTGTACAGACAACCCGATACCCACAGTTAAGCCTCAGCTAACCCTCACTTCAACACATGTTAATCTTCACCTTTAGCTCACAGGCAGGGCTGAAAGTTCAGCCAATGAAATGATCAACTTTGGCAGTTGTGTACGTATGTCTGAGTGTCTGTGTATTCGAGAATGTTTTTCTTAGTCCAGTTTTATAGGCAGTATAAATCATGGCTGCGGTTATAAATTAACAAAAATAATTTAGCAGTTAGAGGACAGAGTTTGTACACCATGTACCACATTGATTCAGAGTTAGGAGAAAACACAGTGTTGATTTGGTTGAACATTTTTGGGTGCCGTTTAAGACTCGGTCCCTCTCGGCTTTGTGTGGCTCCTTTTGTAATGCTAGTTAACGACCAAAGTGAATCCTTGCTTTCTCTTTTCACCTTTACTCTTTTTCTTGAACCACTAGGGTCTGTATTCTGACTTGCAATATCATTATTTGTTTATATGTCATTCTCTGCCCTGCAGGGGAAAATGTCTCATGGTGGTCTTATTTCGGAGTGCCACAGATTACAGAGGGAGAGTGCAATGATTTTAAGTCAAACAACTCGTTTTAAGACAACCCACTCAAAATAGATTTCTCACAATTTAAAAACACACAAACCAAAATGAAATGCCTTTAAAGTCTATTGTTGACAACAAAATATTCTTATTTTTCACTTATAATATTCGTATATTCTTTCTCTGTGCCAGATCCTGTGTTCACTCCTAATGGAGGGAATAAAGTGCCTAAGATTGCCTAAGATTACCTACCCACATGCTAACATGTAAAACAAATAAAGTGTACAAACAACTAAGAGGTCCTGGAGCAGTATTCTAGGTTAAGGTAAGGCCCATGAGCTTATGTGAGGCGTCAAGACAGGCTTCTCAGAGAGGATAACGTTTGAATTGAGTCGAGAAGGTGAGTCTAGATTTTATTAAGTAAACAAGGGAATCAGGCATTCCAGGATTAGAAACTGACATATACAAAAGGCCAGGGCGTTGAATAAATAAATAATAGAGTTCATGAGCTAGAACAAGGGATGCTGTGGATAGTGGTGGCATTCTCTGGGTGAGGAGGGGCGGCAGAAAGCTAAGCAGTCTGTCATTCGTTCTATAGGCTTTTTTTTTTTTTTTTTTCGGTACTGGGGATTGAACTCAGGGGCATTCTATCTCCAAGCTATACCCCCAGCCCTATGTTTTATTCTTTATTTTGAAACAGGGTCTCACTTAGTTTTGGAGTGCCTCACTAGGTAGCTGAGGCTGGCCGCGAACCCGGATCCTCCAGTCTCAGCCTCCCAAATGCTGGGATGGTTTTTAAATACAGAAGGACATGGAGCAATTTGCTGGTCCAGTATGGACAAAGTTGGAAACACAGATGATGGAGTTGCAGAGATCAGTCAGGAGACTATTGTAAGAGAGGATGTAGCGGCAGTGGGTTGGGAAAGATGGAGCCATGAGGCAGCCCCTGTTGAATGGGACAGGCTGGAAAGTGTTTGGATTTCAGTGGTTGGGATGGAGTCGGAGATAATGCAGCGATTTCCACCTGGAACACCTGGGCAGGATTACCCCTTCATGAAGAGATCTGGATTTTTCTTTCAGGAGATCTGGGGTTTCTGTTTCTCTTTCAGGAGGTAGGCCTGGGTTTGTGGACAGTTACAAGTTTGACATAAGTCCCTTGTGCCTATGGGGTATTGTAATGGAAGCCTGATATTTAGTCTAGTCAAGAAAGTCTTATTTACCACCTCCTTTTCTTGAAATATATTTCTCACTTCACGTGGTTTGGAAGCAGTTGCCGTTTGTATGGTGGCTTCTTTTCTGTGTCTCAGTGGACAGGTTGGGGTCACATCTCCCCAGGATGAACCATTAGGAGGCTGTGCCTCACTGTACTAAGGTGGAACAAGGAGGCCTCTCTCTCTCTCTCTCTCTCTCTCTCTCTCTCTCTCTCTCTCTCTCTCTCTCTCTGTCTCTCTCTCTCTCTCTGAGGCTATGTCAACTTGGAGACCATTGATTATCACATTTTAACATGTGCGGCAGAGTCCAGGAAGTTTGTTGTCTGTTTGAGAGAAGTCACAAACAGATATTCAGAGAGAGGGGCAGGTTAGAGATGGAGAAAGGGCGTCTCCTCAGCCCCTCTCAGGACTTCGGTTTCTTGTTCTAGCCATAAATATTGTCCCTCAGGCTCCCTGGTGCTTTCTGTAATCTCTCCAGTGAGCACCCTTGGACTTTGCCTAAGATATCTAGAATCTACTTTTGTTGCTTTTTGTTTTCAAACTAAAGTAGTCTTAAGTTACCTCTGAATGGAGATGTTCCCTAGGCAAAAAGAAAAAAAAATTAGAAGATGATAATGAGACTTGAATGTAGATCATCAACATAGATTTGGGAGCCAAAGCCCTAGGAGTGGATGAAAATGTTCAGAAAGAGCAAATAAAGTGACCCAAAGCATAGGCCTGAGTCAAATCCTTGATACTGACCAAATGTAATGGTAAACCTGAAAAGGGAGATGTATTTTACATACAGGAGGAAAGGGTAGAATAGGTTGATAAGAGTGAAAAAGGAAAAGGAATTTCAAATATGAGGTGTGGATAACTCTGCTAAATATTGCAGAAAGGTCAAACAGAAAGAGGACTGATAAAAAGCTATTAGATTAGGCAAATAGATGACAGATGGCTCACTTTTCTTAGGTGTAAATAGTTTCAACAACATAAGAAGGATGTTGCCTAAAAATAGAAATAAATAATGAATGCGAAAAGACTATTCATGCAAGATGTGTAAAGGGATGCAAAGAAAGAATATAACTAAAAGGAACAGCTAGGCCAGGCCTAGTACTTGGGAGGCTGAGACAGGAGGAGCACAGGTTCCAGGCCAGCCTCAGCAACTTAGTGAGACCCTTAGCAACTTAGACCTTGTTTAAAAATAAAAAAATAAAAAGGGCTAGGGGTATAGCTCAGAGGTAAAATGTCCATGCCTGTGAGTTTAGTTCCCAGTACCAAAAAGAGAAAAGAAGAAACAACTGTACTTAATTTGACAAATGTTTAGTTACTACTGTGTGCTAGGTAACTAAACAAAGCTAAATGCTAAGGTAGATAGAATTCCTGCCTGCAAGAATTTATAACCACGTGGGAGAAAGTTTATAAACTAAGGTGTTGAGAGACAGCTAGAGAAATATATCTTTAACTCCTCAACAGTTATATGTTTATGTTGTACTTAGTGTCTACAAAACACACCAATTTCATTATGCCTGTTTGTTTGCCTGGATGAGCAAACATGCACACACACACATACACACACACACACACACACACTCACACAAAACACATACGCGATAAACTCGTATGTTAAATTATAACATAGGAGTTTATCTCGTATGTTATAATTTAAAAGCTAATTAAAATTGGATGTGGTGGCCCACGCTTGTAATTCCAGTACTTGGGAGATCGAGATAGGAGGATCATAGACTTGAGGCCAGCCTCAGCAACTGAGCAAGACCCTGTTTCAAAATAAAAAAATAATATAGGGCTGAGTATATAGCTTAGAGGTAGAATGCCCCTGGCTTTAATCCCCAGAACCAAAAAAAAAAAAAAAAAAAAAAAAAAAAAAATCAAATTGATTTGCTTTAAAACTTTTGTCTGTCTCTGGGATTTTAATTTTCTCTGTCAATGCAGGCAGGGGGTTTTATTGGTGTTAGCTTATGTCTCTGGGCTCTCCACAGGGCCTGGTTGAGTCTCTCACATGTTAGGGAGTAGATGGGACATAAGAGGGTCCCCAGATGAAAAAGTAGAGACCCTCGATAAACAAAGAAGTAGACTTAACTGAAGGGAATGGATGGGGGGTGGGGGAGGGAGAGCATACTAAGGCACAATGATGTACTTACACAATTATATCAAGATCACTCACTGAACTGAACTTGAGAGGGAGGGAGGGCGAGGGAGCGGGGTGGGAATTGGGGATAGGGTCAGATGAGAAATGTGTGCACATTTGTCTTTATCAATTTGTACCTAACAAAAATGTTTAAATACAAAGCACGAATTATTACAATAAAAATAAATAAATAATAAAATTTAAAAAAAAAAACCTTTTGTCTGGATGTGCAAGCCAACTACCCAGACACATTCTAATCCACAAGATGACAAACTGTCTGAGACCAGGCTTCACTTTTCTGTTGTTGAGGAGTAGTTAATTACTTCTTTCACATGACAACTGTACAGTGTAAGTAATGGACAGCCTTAAATATCCTGCTAACACTAACATGGTGGCTATTGTGTTTGTAGGAAAAGAAAGCCAAGTTCAGTTAAATCACACCAGTATCATTAGTTTTATTTTGTTTTATTTTTTAAAATAGCAAGGAGAACTACATGTATATCTTTTTTTCTTAACTTACGGCAATTATTTCCAAATAGTAGCTTTCCACAAATGGAAGATATTAGTATTTTTAAGGGCACACCCCTTGTTGTCTACTTTTTCCAATAAAAAGATGCCAAGAATAAAATTCTTTAGAGGGGAGATTCCTGTTTATGAATTACCCATACACTATTCACAGATATTGAAAAATCGCTCTTCACTATCTACAATTTTATAATCTAGCCAGGGATTTTAACCTTAGCAATGTCAAATAGCCCCTCTCAACAGCGTTACAAATCCGCCAAAGCTTGTAATAGTTAATCAACCTTGACACATTCCTATTTATATTTTTTCAAAGACTATTGTGCACCATGTACCTCTTATTCATCATTCTATTGCTGTATGATAGAGAGAACGACACTCAGTTGATAGAAATGAAAGCATGTCCTGAAATAGTGTTGCCTGGATTTGCTGTGCTCGTCAAGACAATGTATTAGTGAGAGAAACTAGAGTAAGAAATACAGCCAGGATGCATGAAGTAAGACATGTCTCTTCTCACTTCACATGGTTCTGAAGCAGCTGCCATTTGTACAATGACACTCTTCCCCTGTCCACAATGGACATGTTGGGGTCGTATCTTCTTAGGATGATCACTAGGAGCCATTGTCTTAGACTATTGAAGTAGACTATTGAGGAGAAAACAAAATAGGTCTCACTTTGCAAAACTGTAATTGGTCTTACAATAATTACTATATAAAAGCACATTTTCTTCTTTTTACATGGACTGACTTGGTTAGTTCAACCTACTACCATGTACAATAATGTTTATGAGTCTGTTTGATTGATTCATTTTATTTATTACTTACAATCATAATTTCCAAATACGTCAAAATTATCCCTTGATTACACCTAACCCCAAATCTCTTCTTTCTTCACATTTGCATATTTAAAAAAATGGTTTTTGAACATGTTTTCATTAACTTTTAGTTGAATGCATGAAATTCAATCATGGAAATGTTGATCATTTGGCTCTTGCAATTAAAAAATTTAAAACTCAACTTTGAAACAGGTAATCCAGAGTTTTTATATCCCTTTGCAATAATTTTCTTTTTTCTTTAAGAAATACTTTTACTTTACTAGCTACTTAGCAAAAAGCCTGCTGATCCCTTAATTTCTAGCTCAAATATTTTCCATTCTGTGTTTCCATAACACTAGGCTCTGTTACGAGGCTCATCATATTTCACTCTACTTACTGTGTAACTTGAGTTTCCTCAGGCCTCACTAGCTGTGGGTACTAATGGGGCCTTATAATGATAATAACCCCAACTGCTTTACTTTTCCCCAACCTGCTGAAGTCAGTGCCCTGAGAAAACTGCCTGTCCTCTTGGTACACTGGTTGCTCCACGTGTCTGACAAGCTGGCTCCACAGTGACATCCACTGTCTACACTGGCTAGCACTGTGTACTGCCATGTGCATGATTTCCTGAGCACCATGGTCTCTGCTGCTGCTCTTATGTGGCTCCTCTATGCAATAATAACATGTTCCAGACTGAAATTTCATGGTACTGAAGAGAGGGATGTACTATGCAGAAAAAAGAAAGTTTTTACCTTCTCCATCCTGGTCTCTGCTTTGTCACTGGGTATATGAACAGCACACTAGTGGTTCTATACCTCAGAGATTGTCCATGAAAATAATTTATGTAGCCCCTCTCCACATTGAGATAAGAATCCATCCCACGAGGGTTATACTCATCCTCTTGTTTTCCAGTTATAGTATATGATAATGTCCAATTTCTTCCTTTCAACCCAAACAAGAAATGAACATATGCCCTTCTATGCTTTCTCTCTCCAGTCACACTCAAACCCATCAAGCTCTTCAAGCAGGTCATACACCTGATGCCTTAGTCAGTTTTCCATTACTATAACAAAATGCCTGATATAATTAACTTAAAAAGAGCCAAGGTTTATTTTGGCTCATAGTTTCTGAGGTTCCAATCTATAGTTGGTTGGGCTATTGCTTTTGGGTCTGTACTGGGTGGGAACAGCACATTACATTGGGAGTCCATGATAGAGGAAAAGTGTTCACCTCATAGCCAGGAGTGAAAGAGAGAGAGAGAGAGAGAGAGAGAGAGAGAGAGAGAGAGAGAGAGAGAGAGAGAGAGAGAGAGAGAAGAGAAGAGAAAGGGTTAATGTCCTACAATCCCCTTCAATGGCATGTTTCCAATGACAGTAAGACCTCTGCTAGATCTTACTTCTTAAAGTTTCCACCATCTCTCAATAGTGTCAAGCTGAGGACTAAGCCTTTAACTCATGGACCTTCTGGGATTATTCTGTATCCAAACTATAGCACATGGTCAGAGAGGACTGACTGCCATTTGGCTGAAGGTCCAGTGCCTGTGGCACTCTAGACATTTTCAGTCTCAGAAGTTTTTAAGCCCTTGAGGATATGAACGAAACTCTCTTCCTTCTCTACCTTGAATCAAAACTAAAATAAGAATTTAAACAAAACCCCATAGACCAGTCCCTTAATTCTAAAAATAAGCAAAGTATAACAGCAGTTCAGAAATGTAGAAATTTTACTTGACTTTTAAGCTGGCAAGATAGCCCACCACAGTATTAGGAAAACTGGCAGAACTTATAAGACTCCTGGATCAGAAATAAAACACTTCATTAATCACAACAGAAGAAGAAACATGAGCTACATGTTTACATCAAATTCCCTTGTCTCGCTGGGCAACATGTTGCATCACAGCTGAGAAATCCAAAGTTTAAGGACCCAAATATTTTATAATGGGTTGCAAAAGCAACCTGCCCAATTCCCACAGCAAAACATTATCTTTGTTGTACTAGACGGTGAACAAACCTGCCCTCTGCTCTAGGGGATCCTCTACCTCTAACTTCCATGGCTATTCACTATATAAATGTCCTTAAAAACATGGTCTTTTGACTCTAATAGGTGTCACTGCTCCTAAGACATATAGAAATTCAGAAGGTCCATGAGAATTGCTTCCCCATACCACCAAAATTAAAATGACCTCACATTCCAAAAGTTAGTAGCTATCAAAACTAGAACTCAGGCCATTTGGTGCATGATCCAATCATTTCTTTGAATGAAATAGCAACAGAAAAGGAATGGCATGATATTACTTAGGCTTCATTGATTAAAACTACTAGCATCAATTAAGGCCTTTCCAAGGTATAGTTTAAAAATTCTAATATCACTGTGGTTATACACATCCTATAATAAAGATTCTAATATTAATGTATAAATTTCAAACTCCTTTTCAAACCTTGATGTGCTGAAAATTTAAAACAAAGAAGAAGGCAGTGTATAATAAAGTGTTGCCTTATTTCTACTTGTATAAGCTAGGACATAAAAATGATTTGACTTAAAAGTAACAGGATTTTTATACTTTGATTATAGATGTTCACATGTAAAATGGTATATTTGTAACTCCTGGGGCTTGAGAGCCTTGGCGTTATTTTCCTGAAGACATATATTAGAAAGTAATAGGCAGTTAAAAGAAAAGTCATTATTTGAGGAGGTCATACTTCATGAAATAATGTCTTGGAAAAAAAGTCACTAAAGTTAAGCAGCCAATATTATTTTAACAACATGCTTGTTTCAGGAGTGTCATCCAGGCTGCTATGAGGTGTGGCCTCTGTATATTATTGTAAAATGATGAAAAGACACTGATGTGGTCACCAAGAGATCATCACCATTAACGCATGCTATGTCTTCACGTGGAGAATGATAGTACACCAGCTCAGCCTACAAGTCTATCCTTGCTCTGAAACTATTCTTCCAACTACCAACCAGGGTCACCTTAGTATTAAAACCAGACAAGGAATAACAAGATAAGTACAAGTTAATGCCTGCCTAGAGTTGTATTGGAAAGAACCCTTGGATGTCTATAAAGAATTTGGGGATCAATTCTCAGCTTCTAATGCATAAGCATGAACGAATAAATGAAGAGACAAAAACAATCACTTAACCATTTTTCTTACATAAGTTTTACTTAAATTTAATAAAAGAGTTACTGAACATTCAAGTTAAAGAGTTGTGAACATGTCAGACGATGCCATTAGATACAACCAACAAAAATCAGACTGAATATTTAATGTAGAAAAATTTCTTTTTATTGACAAATAATCTTCAAGGAGTAGAGTAGAAAAGGAGTGGGTTGGGGTGAGAAGAATAGAAGGAGAAAGAGGAAAGAGAGTTTAAAGAAGACTTAAGACATATTAGCTTATTACAATGTATGGTCCTTATTTAAATTTTAAAAAACCTAAAATTTCTAATGAGCCAGTTAGGAAGTATGATAGAATTAACAAACTATAGTCATTTTAAAGGTATAATTGTGGAATTGTGGTGAGGTTAAAAGTGTTCTTATTTTTTAGAGATACAAACACAAATGTTTTCAGATAAAGTGTTATCTGGAATTTGCTTAAAAATTATATAACCTTACTATGAATTTCCCAGTTAAATATAAATATGTTAGGCCTCTTCTGGTTTTTGTATCCATTGACTGTTGAAGCAATAAAAAAAGAAATATGGGCTCTTTCATAACCTGAGAAAACTACCCACAGGCCCTTATGGCTACTTTCTCCTGAATTCAGGGATAACATACTAAAAATCTTTTCGGTATATGTAGAACAAAACTCAGTACTAAAAGAAGTCCATCAAACTACATTAGAGGTCTAAAATGAAGTTTTCTTTATTGTCTAGAAAACTATTAGCAATGTATAGATATCAAAATAAGCCAAACAGGGCAATTTTTCTATTGAAATATTTGTGAAATTTAATGAGTGGCTGATAGTTCACCCTCCTCCCCAAATTTTTCTTGAATTAAATGAACATGATTCAAGTATATAACCAAGATTATCACTGCCTTTACTGACAATTAGATCAGGCTCATGCTAAACCAATATGTGTTACAAGGTCTGTGAAACAGGTACCAAGGTCTGTGAACAAGATATAACAATCTCTACCTTTGTAGAATCCTGTGCAGACTAAACCATGAGAGCTGGGGAGGGGGGGAGAGCAAAGTGATGCAAATTTTATTTTTGGTAACAATATCATTTTCGAGTTTCTATTACCAACTTTTGGTGGTCTTGATTGTTGAGCCTTAAAAAAGAGTGAGTTAGAAGGCCACAATTTAGTACCATAGGAAAAAAAGAACCCAACATTAAAGAAGTATTTAAAATGTACTGAATTTCTAGCTGGGCACAGTGGTCCACACCTGTAATCCCAGTACTGGGAAGGCTGAGACAGGAGAAGCATAAGTTCAAGGCCAGTGCTCAGTAACTTAGTGAGACCCTGTTGCAAAATAAATACATAGAGGGCTGAAAAGGCTGGTGGGTAATTCAATGGTAGACCAACCCTGGGTTCAATTCCCAATACCACCCCTCCACACACACCCCAATTTCTACAAAAAAAAAAAAAAAAGGAAGTGAGGAAGTATCTACTCTTATAAGCAAACTTAAAAAATCTTTTTTTTTTTTTTTGATGCTGTTAGGTATTGAACTCAGTGGCACTCTACCTCCAGGTTACACTCCCATCCCTATTTTTATTTTTTATATTGAACCAGGGTCTCACTAAGTTGTGTAAGGCCTCACTAAGTGGCTCTGTATGGCTGAGAACCTGTGATCTTTCTGTCTCAGCCGCCCAAGTACTGGGATTACAGGCATATAGCCCCACCATGCCCAGAAAAATTTACTCCTTTTTATAATAATTATAAAGAAGATCATTTGAGAGATTCATGACAGGTTTAAATTGAGGGTAGGGTAGCTTTTAAAAAAATTGTGTTAGGAAAAAGTTATCATAGGAATGGTCTGAGTTCTTCCTTGTCAGAAGACCAAAACCACACAGACTATGTTTTTGTTTCTCATTATTCTATGTTAGGTATTTTATTCAGGTCAATATTGAAATGTAACAACAGGATAACCCTTGTTATTCCTGGCTCCTACTTATCCTGGAGAAATTAGGAGTGATTGTCACCTCAAGCAGAGGATTTCCTCTTACAAATGGCCCAGAAGAAAACAATCACTCACTCTGATTGCTATAACTGATGATGTGTGATTCAGAGGTAAATGGATGGTACAAAGATAAAAGATAAATTTATAGTTGCATGAGTGTTAGCTTTGAGTTAATTTGGGGACTGATTATAACAGCAGCAAGTAAGATCTTGGCGGTTGATTATACACAAAAATATTATACACAAAAATCATTTGCTGAAAATCCTATGGAATATACATTAGATGACATATAACTTCCTCTCCAAACTGGGATTCTTTTAAGAATGAAATGAGATACTATTCATAATTTTGCTGCTAATTAGATAAATTCTGACAAATGATCATCTTTATATATGCAATATTCCTAAACACATCTGCTAAATAATGAAAGCTATTGTACCAAATTTTACCCATCTTGGTGGAATTTGAAAAAATGAAATGCACTGAGAGTTAATATATTATCCTATTTTATTTGACTGGAGAGTACTTTTTTAATACTCTGCTATAATTTGAAGAACAACAAAATTAGATTTTTAATATATCTTACCTAATAAAATCTCATTAATAGATATGATCATCAGAAGTAGTAACAGATTAGTCAGATAGGCCAGAAAATGAGGTTATTTGACAAAAATAATGTTACTCCTTAAAGTGATCTCTCTCTTTTTAATTATTTTTGCATCTACTGCCCGTGCTGTACAACATATTTCTAGTTATTAAATCAATTTCCTCATTTTACAGATGAGCTAGTCACTAACTTCTCCAATTCATAGCCTGTAGCTTTGGCTGGAAAGTATGTCTCTAACCATTCTTTTCCACTATGAAAAGCAGCCTCATTCTCATTACTCTACCATCTAAGACCATAGCCTTCTGTTCACTGTTTCTGTGTTTACTTTCCACTGAGAGGGGCCTTCTGTATCTAATCCATGCCACATAGATATGCAGTTTAGCACCTTTTAGAGTCCACTGAGGATTTCAGAGGGTAATCAAAAGAAAAGTATAATATTTAACCCACCCAGCAAACAAATTGACATTCCTCTATTAGACATGCTGCATAATAGATATTTTTAGAATTTGCCAACATCAAGTTTCCTTCTAATTCGGAATACATAAAAACCCCTTCTTTTCAGCTCCTTTGGGTTGGGTGGGGTCCGATGACCAGTTTCACCCAACATGTGACAGAAGTAAAATGTGACTTCCAGGCTGAAGCATTTTATTATATTACATACATGACACCTATTTTCTCTCTCTCCTCTCAGCTACAGCAATCATGAAGTCTTGGGTTTTAAGGGTAGAGGCAAGAAGTTGAGATAAGGTCCGTGCTCAACTTGTAAGTGTAAAATACATACTGGATTGAGAAAACAGTTATGGTAAAAATGTCAAATATTCCTTTCATGCTTTGTTTAATAATTACCTGCCAAAATGAATGGGATTGTATTTGGGGTATATTAGGCTAAAGACGACACATTTTTTTTTTTTTTTTTTGCGGTACTGGGAGTTGAACTCAGGGACATTCTACCTCCGAGCTACACCCCCCAGCCCTATTTCTTATTCTTTATTTTGTTGCGGAGTGCCTCACTAGGTAGCTGAGGCTGGCGGCGAACCCGGATCCTCCGGTCGGTCTCAGCCTCCCGAATGATGGGATTACAAGCGTGCGCCACCATGCCCGGCTGACAACACATTTTTGAAACATATTTTCATCGGTTCCTTCCTTTTGAACGAGGCTAGGAGGAGTTCTATAGTTATTTTTGTGATTCGCATTCTGTTCTGGTGGGCGGCATTTGTGTCAAGCTTCCAGAATAGGGAGCTGAGAGCAGCCCTTGATCAGACTGAGGCTGCTGAGTGGTATTAACACTGACCGTTTTGATCATGAAACAAGACATAGCTGATGCTCAGGGAATGTGGCTGAGCCTGGGTGGGACATGTGTCCAACAGAGTGGCTGGCCACCTCTGCCCTCCTGAACATCTGTCCTGCTCATCAAGAGTGCCCTTGAATCCGTTCTTATTGAACAAATGACTGTGCTTTAGTGTGTCTGATTTTAGTATGAAAAAGTCTTGCTCCCAATCATAGAAGGCACTATGCATTTGGGTCTGTCTGCAGTTTAAGGAGGGATTAATAGTGGGTGTGGTGGCACACTCCTGTAATCCCAGTACTTGGGAGACTGAGATAGGAAGATCGCAGGTTTGGGACAGTCTGGGCAAGTAGCAAGACTCTCATCAACCTAGTGAGACCCTGATTCAAAATAAAAACAAAATAGGGCTGGGGGTGTAGCTCAGAGGTAGAATGTCCCTGGGTTCATTCCCCTGTACCAGGAAGGAAGGAAGGAAGGAAGGAAGGAAGGAAGGAAGGAAGGAAGGAAGGAAGGAAGGAAGGAAGGAAGGAAGGAGAAGGGAAGTAAGGAAGGAGAAAAAAAGGGAGGGACTAGAGTGGCTTTAAGATTCCTTCAAGTTTTACAATTGGATAGTTGTTTGCTAACTGATAAATGCAGCAGGATTAAAAAAACTAGGACAGGTGACATGTTTTAAATTCCATGGAGTCAAGGCAGGGAGAGAGCCATCCAGCTTCAAATTACGTGAATAAACAAATAAGGCAAACATTTTATGTTGGCTAAATTCACAAGCTGTAAATCTTTTGTAACCAGATATTTAACTTTCTTTTTTCTCCACTATTAAGAGAGAGTTCAGAGCCTTAGTAGCAGACTCTGTCCCCTTCAACTGCAAAAGTTATCAAAGTATGTGAAAAGATAATGAAAGGATTTTTTGCTTTTGAACAAGTCCCCCCAAACCAATCCATCAAGTGGGTCATAAAATCAAGGATTCTGAGTTAGCTGTGCTTTTCTTGTGACTTCTGAACCACACCCAGAGGTGGTGGATAGTTGAACCAAGGCTTATTTTCATATTTCAAGTTCAAAGTTATCACTGTTTATTTTAAAAATTCCCATCTCAGAATTAAAAAATGTTTGTTTTAATATGTGGGCTCATGTGGACATGAGATTTTAAAATTTGTCTAATATAATATAAATAAGAGAACTATGAATAATAATTCTAGGTATTTAATGAGTAAAACTCACTTTTTTAATCCAAACTTTAAAAAGATAGATTGGGCCAATTTAATTACTGATTTAAAGCTTTCCATTGCACTAAGTAGGCTAACACATTTTAATCTTTTTGGCGGTTAGGAGAATATTATTTAGTTCTGATAAGTTTCTCTTTTGATTTTGAAAATGATTCATCATAAAATAAGCTGGAATCTTTAATTTGTTCAATTACTATGAAATATCCTCTGGCAGAAGCGAAGAAAACTTCAGAAAAATAAATGTCCTGGGAACCAGTCTTTCTTGCGTTCTCATTAATGTCAGCATTTGGTTCTAATCTAATTTGCACATGTGTCTGTAATTTATAAACCTTTACCTTAATAATGGCAGGTCATTTTAATATCATATCATTAAACAAGAATGAGAAAAGTAAAGGCAAATAAGTTTTTGGATAACTTTTCAAACCTTGACTTATCTTAAATACCAACCTGACATTTTGTACTTTAGGGCTTGGCCTCAAACATGGTTTAAACCAGATGGCAAAAGGGCACAGTAGATTATGATGAATTCTTAGTGAATCCTAGTGGAACACTCGAAATAGGATGTAGTGATTTAACCAGTATATCAAGTATTCAAATTCTCTTCTGTGGTGCATGGAATAAAGTCATTTGCTCTTAAAAATTAACCTGGTAATAATTTAACTTTTAAACATTTGAAAGAAATAAATGGTCTTTCAAAATATTAAAATGCATACTTAATAATATCAAACTATCTTATAATTTATAAAAAAAAAGCTCAACTTTTCCCTACAAGAAATTTAATCTTAATGGACTATGGATTATTCTTATTCTTACCATCATCTCTTCCCTTTTAAGTAAACAAGTTTGAAACTCATTGTTTTACCTAATGAAAAGTATAGTTCATTACCATGACATTTTTACTTGTGTTTCTTTCCCTTGTAAGAAGCAGCAAATTTTGGTTTTAAAGGGGGATCTACTACTAAGTATAAAAAGGTCTAATGTAAGAATAAATGCAGTCCTCTTTTAGGAAGAATAATCATGGCGTCAGTTACCACCGCAATCATTTATTCACAAAGAACACCTGTATTTGAAAATGGTCACAAATAGAAATAGAAACACTGAGGGAAAGAACACCACATATTTTGAGGATGAATTGCCATTTCCTTCCATGAGGACTTGGTCATGCAGGAGGCATTATGTTTTTAAAAGGTCAAGTTCAATTTCTTTATATGTGGTGGTTTCCCCTCCCCTAGGCCAGAGTCATATACAAAAGATTCATTTGATTTATTTTTTAAAAATCAGTTCCCAAAGTAGAAAGGATCCTGTAAGTTAACTTGGTATTAAAATCTTAATATGTATTCGCGAGTATGATAACTTCTCACAGAATGTAGTCCTTTTCAAATATTTGAGGAGCTCTTAGGTGTGGTTGTTCTAGTAGTTTCCTTCTTATCTCACTTTACCCTTTTGCTTTATTGCAAAATAAACACAGCTTGGCACTTGACATTTTCCCTGACCTCTCTTTTAAAAATATTTTAGATTTAACTTGTAGGCAATGAGCAGAACTCCTCTATTTCCATTAATATGTTCTTGATTATATCGTTAATGTGAATTTGTTAAACAAGAAAATTAGAGAATAGAAATAAACAATCATTAAAAGTTACTTGTAATCCCACTACCATGATATAATCACTATTAATATTTAGGAGACTAATTCTTCAGTTATTTTTATAAGGGTTATATTTAGGGTTTTAACATAGTAACCCTAGAAAGGCCTTTGTTTTAATAAAGTTGGAGATAGAATATTTGTTTCTGAAATCTTCTTTTGACTGAATACATGAAAAAATATTTGTGTTTGGCATTTAAGATATTTATATTGTCATTTAATCATTGTGGAAGTGTGTGTGTCTTTTTTTACTCAATTAGATAGTAATTTCCTATGGGAAAATGGCTGAAGCAAATTCGCTTTGAATTTCTATTGTTAACCACAGAATTATGTTTAAAAATATATGATCAGTATTTTGGAACAATCTCATATACATGTTGATAATGAACTATCTTTGAAAAGTATGTCTTCTTTTGGGGGGAGGAATGCTAGGGTTGAAGCCAGCACCGTTCTACTATTGTGCTACACCCCCAGACCGATTTTATTTTTCTAATTTTGAAACAGGGTCTCACTAGGTTGCTGAGAGTCTTGTTATACTGCTGAGGCTGTTCTCAAATCAGTGATCTTCCTGTCTCAGCCTCGCAAGTACTGGAATTCCAGGCCTGCACCACCATGCCTGTCTCTGGAAAGTATGTCTTAAAGATGAAAAAGTAAACATCTAAAATTATCCCTTCAAATATATGAGTGATAATCAACCAAGGAAAATGGATCTAAGCAGAAGACATCAGGATTTCCACTGTAACCCTGATGGGAGAAAGTGATGTACGAAGTCATATGGGCATGGTAAAATAACTACTTGAGATTAAAGAGACAGCTTCACAGAAATTTTTTTATTGTGGGCTATTCGTACTTCCTCTGTGATTTTTTTTTTATTTACCCTTTATGGTTTTAAGGTACATAGAAAATACACACCAAAATGTCTTCTCCATCCATGAGGCTTCTCTTTTGTAGGGTTTGTAGGTCTACCAAAAGCTAGACGCCCCCAAATGTATTACTCAAATATTATGAAATTTATTTTTTCCAGGTAACAGTAATGAATATGTTGAAAGTTTAGCCCCATAGCTCTGCTCACTGCAGCCCCTCAGAGAGTCAGGCTGCAGAGTTCTGTCAATGTCAAAATATGGCTTCCTAGGTCACCCCATAGATGTTCTCAATTCTGGTCATGCCTAAAAGGGGGAACGTAAAGACAATGAGTTGATAGGATCTGGGCTTGGAATTGGCACACATAATTTTCACTCACATTCTGTGATGGAAACACCATCACTTTGCTGTATTTAACTATAAAGTCACTGGGGCATTTAGTTCAACTGTATACACAGAAGAAAGAGATTTTAGCGAACATCTCTCAGTCTTTACTCTACCATGTTTATGAGATTCCTCTTAACTTTCCAGGGATGAAATCTCCTTTTTGTCATATCAATAATGTGCAACTCCCCCCTCCCCTTACTGATAAGTGGTGAATGACTGACATGTCACAAGCTGAACATTTATTTTTTATATATATTTTTTCAGTTGAAACAGTGACCTACAGCTGCTCATGATTCCTGATAAGAACCAAACCAAGTGAAACATAACATTTTGATAAAGGACCTGGACTGTTATAGCAATTTCTGTAAATTGTCCATAGATAAAGGTCAGCTAAGGATATGAAAAGGTTTTAGAAAAATTTACCCAGATGATGTCAGTTCTATAAGGGGAAAAGTATTTTTGGAGTGTCATTTTTCTAGATTTTGAGGGACCATCATTGTTTTAAATCTACTTTCTATAACATGATTATATCCATAGTACAACACTGTTACAAACTTCTTTAAAAAAAAAAAAAAAAGCTAAAAGTCAAGGGACTAATTGATTTGAAAATATGACGGTCACAAGTTAAAAATGGCAGGTACAATTTAAATTGTCTTAATCTAACTTTACTTAATCAACTCACTGAATTAACCACCATTCTCCATGGCAGATTGAATGTACTTAATTTAATTCCACTTAACCAAGTCACCAAATTACCCATCATTCTTCATTCTTTCTATATCACATGTTAACAAATACTCAGATAATCCCGTATGCTCCATGCTAGTGCATTACTTTCTAATACATGCATAAAATAAGAATTGAAACCCATAAATGATTGGAAAATTCTAGAATACTTTAGCATCCTTAGTATTTTCTCTCTCACTTGCTCTCTCTCTCTAATTGTAAAACAATGTCATTTCCTTTTCTGACAAATGCTTAACTTTAAGGAGAATAAGGTTAGACTAGAAAAATACAGAACCCAGAAATATAAGAAAAATAGGAAAAATTTTATGAAGAATTTTATAAAAGATTTTATTAAAATCATTAAAGGAAACAGATCAATTAATTTGTAGCCATAAAAAGACCAAATATAGTGGTAATATACTTTTTTTTTTTTTTTTTTTTGCGGTACTGTGGGTTGAACTCAGGGGCATTCTACCTCCGAGCTATACCCCCAGCCCTATTTTTTATTCTTTATTTTGAAACCAGGTCTCACTAAGTTGCGGAGTGCCTCACTAGGTAGCTGAGGCTGGCCTTGAACCCAGATCCTCTGGTCTCAGCCTCCCAAATGCTGGGATTACAAGCTTGCGCCATCACACCCGGCTGGTAATATACTTTGAGAAGAATAAAGTGGGAAATTTTACATGAATACGTGTTATGATGTCTTTTGTTAAGTAACAAAGACCAAGACAGGCAAGAGACAAATAAATAAACCACTAGAATAGGACAGAAAGCCCTCAAACAAACTCACAAAGTTATGAGCACTAGATGTATGTCAAATGTGCATGGTAAGTCACATATCAAATCTTGGGTACAATAAAAGAGTGAAATTTTATCCTGACATCAAATTATAATCAAAAATCAATTCCAAACGGAAGGCAAATGGCAGTTTTATATAACAGTGTGGGACAATTGCTTTATAACCTCAAGACAAGAAAATATTTTCAAAACTGAAACACGAAACAAAAGCTACATATAAAGAAAATGATTGACAAATTTTACTACCTTAAAATAAAATACTTCTATTTATCAAATGAGATCATAATGAAGATGAAAGGATAAGCTAAAGAATAGGAGGGTATATTTATAGCACATATACTAAAGAAGCATTCCTATCTAGACTTCTAGACTATACAAACAGTTCCTAAATTCCTTAAGAAAAATATATAACTCAATGAAAAATATATTTCACAAAAGTGAAAATATAAATGGCAAGTAAAAATATGAAGTAGTAATAAGAAGCCAAAAAGTGGAAACTACTAGATTGCTAAAAAAAAAAAAAAAACTTGTAGAAAAATGCATATAGTATGACCTATTGTTATTGCTCAAATATATATAATATGAAATTAGGTGAATGCATATATATGTGTGTTATGAAACATAAAAGAATCAAGATAATATTAAATCTAAAACAAATTGTATTAAAACTCTGGGTGGTGAATAAGAGAAAATATAAAAAGTGGTCCATTAATAAACTTCAAATTTATTGGTAACATTAGCTCTCTATCCATAAGGTAGCTGTGTGAGTGGTCATTTTATTATTATCCTATGCATCTTTCACATGCTGTATAGATACATGTGCTATATATATATATATATATATATATATGCATGCATATGTATATATACATATATATGCCTACACACACACACACACACATATATATATATATATGCCTACACACATAGAGATGGAAACATATATATTTGTATGTAGTCATGACTTATAAATGCAGTACACAATCCCTAGTTTAAAAGAGCTAATGGGAAAGGGAAAAGTAAAGTATAAAGTGATCTTTATATAGTGAAATGAAATAACTTCCAAGATAAATTAGAGGAGAAAAAAAAAGGAACAGAAAAAGTCCATAGGATGCTATGATCGCTATAAATAAAAGAGCAAAATAAGAATGAATGCACATTTGCGTGTTCGTATTGATCATGTTTGCACAGGGCCCTGTTGACCAGGTGCTACTCAGAGGAAGAGCATCTTTAAGAGAGGAAAAATTTTTATCAAATGCTCCTCAGTAACTTTAGACTCTTACACTGGCTGAGCAAATACATCACAACTATCTAATGGTTACAATTAATATTTTAAAAATAAGTGATAACTATCCTACTCCAATTTTCTAATTAAGCTGGATCCTATATCGAAGTGGGTGGAAAAGAAGGAAAATCTGACATGTTCTGACACAGGATAAAGGCCTTTGCCTGGCCTTCTCACCTAAACGGCCCAGTGTGAGGAGTGGTGCATTCTCCAGCTGCCACAAAGGGAGGGACCGGGAGAAGGGAAGGAAGGCTGCTGCGGCTATTATTTTTACAAACTGCAATGATAAGCAGGACATAGTGGAATGGGACCGAATTCAATTAACCATCAAGCCAGAAAATCACACCAATGTCAAGTTTCACAGTAGTTTCCATTATCATCACTCGTGCCAGTTTCATACATTGGTTTCCACAGAGACCAACCAAAATTTCCAGTCGTTACAGGCTGTAAAATGTGAATTTCTAACAAGAACTGGCTTATTATACCCCTGCTCAGCCCAAGGTTGAGCCACACAGGAGAGCAGCAGCAAAGAACTTCTGCAGTGAGCCAAAGTAAATCCATTTATTTATCATGTGGTCTGGCCGATTTTTTGAGGTTCATATTTTATAACACTTTCCGTAGATCTGGAATTTTCCTTCAATTAGTCATTATGCTGAGTTTATTAAATATATTATTTAGTTTTCTAAAATTGACAAATTCTTCATTTTAATATATTATTTTGTAGTTTGACACTCAATTAGTGATTTTTTAAAATGCTTTTAGGTAGCACAGCTTCAATTTATTCTTACTGTGCTTTGCTGTACTATCCTAAGAGTGGTAATGTAAAGTTTTCCAAGATAATGTCCTAAGATAATACAGGTGCTAAAGTTGCTATACTCCTGACACATTATCCATGTTAACAAACATTTATGTGTCTACTATTTGTAAAACACTCTGCTAGGAAATAGAAAGACACAGATGAAGAAATATATATGTACACTATATATAAAGTCTATATTACATAACATATGTTTTAAATTGAATATAACATTATTATAATACAATTATATTTAATTATATAAATATATTTTAAAATAAATTAACCAAATAAATATGTTATACTTGTAATAATAAAACATGTTACATACATGTTAAATATATATTTTATATATAATATGAAGTGATGTGAAATATGTTTTAAATATATGTAGAGAGAGATGGTGCTTTCCATTACATTTGAATGTCTGTAAGGCAGAACTCAGATGTAGTAGGACTCGTTGATAAAGAGCAAAAGAGAACTCAAGGCGTTATTTGGGGCGTTCTGCAGGCCTCGTCTGAATAGCCCAAGTTTAAGTAGCCAAATGTAAGACCTCAGAGAAACAAGATAAGGTCATGCTACCAGGAACACGAACAGTGCACCGTTCATGTACATTGCTGTTATTTTGTTCATGGGAACCTTCAAATGGTTTCCAACATGTTTCAGAAATATTTTGAAAAGGTAACTCTCCTTCCTTCTTTCTGTAATTTTTATCAATACAAACCAAAATAATAATATATACGAAAGACAAAAATATTGTATGGGTGATGAGAAATATACAGGATTTAGTAAATGGGTTTGCTGTGCCATACCTGTATGCTTCTGTCTTGTCGTCTCTCTAGATCAACATTTACCTTCACATGGCAAGGCATGCATACACACACACACACACACGCACGCATGCACACACACACACACACACTTCTATAGGTCTAAGAAAGCAAAGACACTAAGGCAGGAATATGGCTGAAGAGATGGGGTAGAGGGTAACTTCATTAGGAAGATGCTCTAGATACCAGTCATCAAGACTTGGACATAGAACAAGAAATATAACAGCTTTAGACATAAAAGGATCTTTTAGGCAGAACAGAAAGGTTTGTATGAGATTTTTTGTAAGAGGGATAGAGCCGCTGGGTGTGGTGGCACAGGCCTATCATCCTAGTACTTGGAAGGCTGAGACCCGAGGATCACAGGTTTGAGGCCAGTCTCAGCAACTTTAGTGAGGCCCTCTGTAACTCTGTTTCAAATAAATAAATAAAAAAAGGTTGAAGTAGCTCAGAGGCAAACCACCCCTAGGTTCAACACACACACACACACACACACACACACACACACACACACACACACACACACACACAAAAGAGTATAACCTCTTTTAGGGTCACTTGGCTAATGTACTGACAGTGCTAGGATCTAGGGTTAAGTGTTCTAAAATTCAGCTATCATTCCTTATACACCCTTCTGGCCAGGAGCTTCTTCCTGGATTTCTTGGAGTCTCTCATAGCTGAGGAACTAACAGACACATCCAGTTACCCTGTTTCCATAAGCTTCTGTGGAAACAGGAACAACCCAGAAAGTTTCAAATGAACCAGTAGTCTTCATTGAACATACACAATGTATTCTTCCAAGTTCTAGGTTTTTTCAGATTATAATTAAATTTGCACAGTGATATATAGTCAAGAAGGATGAAATTTTGCATCTTCAAAGAACATGTGGTCATATCTAAGCACAATATTATGATGTTTCCATATCTTATAGAATCACTATGGGAAAACACAAATTTGTTTTGATGAGTTTACTGTGAAATCAGCTGTCAGATAAGCCTTAATTTAAAGATAATTAGCTTTTTTTTTTGTAATTGGAGACATGAGAAGAATGTCATAAAATACCCCAAAGTAAACAAATCCAGTTGGTGGAGTAAATTAGTTTTGATTTACATGAGATTTTATATGCCTGGAGATTTTGGTTTGGAAGCAGTGGAACTTTTTGAATACTAAAGTAATTTTAGTTTGTTTTATTTCTTGTGTCTGCCTAATATTGACTTCATTGCTGTTTATTGCTATCAACTTCAGCCTTTTAAAAAGTCACCTTATCACTTCTGATATGGTCATGAGAATTTCCATTAGAAGAATTAAATTCTGCTGATAGAAGGCGCTGGTAATCAGCAAATTATGTTGCAATGACCTCATTATGTGACAAATATAATAAAAATCTGAGCTGGAGAATGACATTCAGTGTGACTGCCCAATCCCTTCACAGGGGCTGACTTTACAGTCTTCAATCAACCAGTTAGGAGAATAAGCTGTGCAAAGGAAGGGGGTGGGAATGGGAGACTGCCAAAGCTTTCAGATTTTTGCTTGTGATACCACAGGAGCAAGATGAATAAGAAAAAACTCTGGGGTCTTTTGGCTCCTCATCAAATTAAGATTTCCAAGCCCAGTTTCTTGAAATAATTTAGTCATATTTTGCTTGTCAGAAGTGGAAAACACTTTATGCTAGTAGCTCTAAAGTCTTCTACTAAAGCATAATGGCATTCATTAGATTAAAGAGCATGCATAACCAATTGGTGACTGTGAACTTTTTTTTGTTTGGCTGTTGGCCCCTCTTAAGTTATATCCATGTATCCCAGATTGGAATAGGAAGCTGAAAAAACAAAATTGATACATTTCAAGTTAAGCTCTAAAAGCAAAGCATTTCCTATCTTGCCCAAGGCTTTTCTCCCACCGTTTCATAAAATGGAGCTTCTGCCAACATCAGTATAATTTCTTTACTGTCTCCAAACAGGTATATCTCCAGTTTTAACAAATCAATGTTGAAATTAGGTTATACTTTCCAAGAAAACATTTTTATGATGTCAGCCCACAATAAATTCTCTTTTCTGTGCAATTTTACTTTGTTCCAAAGTGCATGCTGTGATACAGTATCCCTTAAAATAGACCTATTTCCCTGGGTGTGGTGGGCACTCTCCAGAAGATTAGGGTTCTACTTCACACTTACATTTCTTCACTAAGAAAGTGCTCGATGAGGAACGATGCCGTGAATGCTACTGACTGCCTGTGACAGGTCCTTTGAAGAAAGACTAGGAGTGTCTTCAGAAACAGCCACTTCGCCTCAACCACCAATCTGTTTTGCCTTGTAGTTGTTTCAGTCTCATAGCTAATTTCCCTCCCCTGTTTGCTAGAAAACTTAGAACAAGACTGGTGGAATCCAGGCATAGTGTATGGCTTCATGGCATGCTTGCATTTTGTTTTACCATATTTCATTTTATTCAAATTTCCTCACAATGTCTATCTTCTGAGGGTAGAGTAAAAAAAAGAAAAATGCACGTCTAAATATCCTTTTGGGAAAAAGTTAGAAAAACACAATAAGTAAAATATATTATTTGTAACTTTCCCTGCAATGTGACAATGCTTGAAGAGGAAGAAGGATTACCAAAAAACCGGTGAAAGAAGAAAAGAGAGAAAGAAGACCAGAAGAGAAGGGAGGTAGACAGGCATACACTAGAGTATTAGATTCACTAATTGCAAAAGGAATAATTTCCATTATGGGCTATAATAATTTAGATTAAAATAATAATCTCTCATTTCAAGCACCCCTCATTTCTCTTTCTTGTTTTGTTTGTCTATGAGATATTTACCTGGTATGTCTCTATTTGCTCAATATTCATTTTCTTTATTCTCCCAATGGAACATCAGTTTCATGAAAGCAAAATTTATTTATTCTCTCTATCTCTGTATATATATATATATATATATATATATATTCCTTCAACCTATAACCATGCCTCATCTCACTTAGGCATTCTATAATAAACAATAAAATATTCATAAAATAATTGGGTAAGAGGTAAAAATAGTTTCACCAAACTGAAAAATGCATGTCTTCTGGTTCTATGTGATCTAACACTAGTTTTGTGGATTTGGCTCAGTTATATGTATTCCAATAATATTCCCTTCATTTAGTCCCTTCGCAATGAATTTGAATTAAATGAGCTATAAGATTTAATGCCAAGTTCTTTTCTAAAATTTTATGGATAAAGATTATTTTTAAATGTCTATTACTCAATTAGAATCTATAGAAAGAATAACTTTTCAAAAATTGTTCCTATTATCTTTTGCAATCCTTTGCAAAGGTATTTATTTCTGGGTCAAGAATATCTTTTTTTTTAAAAGATTACAAAGCCTCATACATGCAGATCAGCAAACTTAATCCTAACTTGATATGACAGACCTTAATAGTTTTATTCTATGACAATTTTGAATGAGTAATTGTTCTCGTTTTGAAAGATATTAGCAATAGCTCTAAACCTAATGTAGTGTCTTAGCTTATGAAATCAATTGAAGTAGACGTGGATCGATTATTTGTTGATTTTATGAATGAGGACAGGTATATTCTAAACATAGGATAGGAATAATTTACATTTGCAATTCCTCATCATTACTGGCTGACTTTCCCACTTACCTACATTATTTTTATATTTCTGTAGTTCATTCTTCCACAGCACTGAAATGTAACAGTCTACTTCTGTTCATTTCTCTACATGTTCTTCAAAAATTTCATCTATTTTAGCTCATTTTCATAGCTGGAAGTAAATTAGTTCTTTCTGGAGCAATCAAAGACACTAGGCAAGACAGTAGGTAAGGTATTTATTTATTCTTTGAAAATCCTGGAAATTTTAGGCATTTATAACAACCTTCATTTACTACATGTGAGTCTCTAGTGGCATCCTGAGGTGAACAGGTCTTTAAGGAGCTCAATCTAGTGGGAAAAATAGTCACACACACATCAATACTTATTGTTCAAGTGATGTGGGGCAGTGAGGACAACATGGAGCACAGAAGAAAGAGTAACAAACATTGGCATTTTCCAAGATAGAGAGAGAGTCACAGTCTTTTCCTTCCCCCTTCCTACCCCAACTCAGCAGAGAGAAGTTCCTATTTCGATCTCAAAGGTTGCCACAATTGGTTGCCTAGGAGAGAGAACAGTTGGCCAACATGTCTTGTCCCCTCTGACTCTAAATTGAAGCTGCTAAATTCATGGTGAGTGTGGCCAGGAGGGGAGGGGAGGAGATGGGCTCCCTTTGCCACAACCCCTGCTAGAGGAGGAAGCTGTTTCCGATGCACAAGAATACAGAGAACTCAGTTACCTCCACTCAAACTTACTCAGTACTGAAGTTCACAGCTGGGAGAGGCAAGCCAGGAAGTAGAGACTACCATCTGTCCAGGAATCAGAGGCTCAGAGATTTAGTCCAGAGGAAAGGAAGTCTCTAAAAACCTGAACCAAACAAAAACAAAAACCACCTGGGCTCTGAAATGCTACTCAGAGGGTCTGACTTTATTCAACTGAAGATTTTAATTGTGGCAATGTTTAACACCTGAAAATTAAGTAATGTAATGAATCTCATGAATAGAATTTAAAAACTTGCATGATCATCTGAACAAATGCAGAAAAAGCATTTGACAAAATTCATTACCAATTCATGATAAAAATATTCCATAAACAATGAATAGATGGGAATTTTTCAACCTGACAAAGGGCATATATGAAAAATCGGCAGCTAACATTGTTTTATAGGTAAAAGACTGGGTTTTTTTCCCACTAAAATTAAGCACAAGGCCTGATGTTTTGCTTTTACCGATTCTACTCAATAGTGTACTAGCGAGTATATGTGCTGTCAAATTTTGCTACATATTATCAACATGGCCTACAAAAATATGGTCCATTTTACATTACCATGAAGTCACTAGAATGTGTCTTTTCTTATCCACCATATAATACTTTGATTTATATAATCTGTGAAAAATGGTTATTCATTGTGATTTTAATTTTAATTGCTTCCATTATAATCGAGATTGGGCATTTTTCAGATATTATCTATTTTCTGTAGTCATTCTTCAAACTGTTGTGTTTTGACCCATTTTTACTTGCTATTGGCTTTTCTGTACTTTTTTTAAATTTTTATATATTAAGAACTTTCTATCTATATTTTGTGTATGTGTATGCTTTGCAAACATTTTTGGTTTGTCTTTTGAACTTGTACATATATATGTATATATACATATATATAGCCACTGTAGATATTATTTTGTCAAACATATCAGGTGTATTTTATAATCTCTCCTAGATAGAGCCACATATTCTTAAAACCCAAAAATAATTCCCCTGCTTATTTTTTTAGAACACTTACATTTTGGCCCAGGCCAAATTGTTATATCAGAATCCAGATAGGTATCCACCTCCTCCTCACCCCACCACACAGATGACCAGTGCCTTTCTGACCATATTTTTAAAGTAATTTGTCTTCTTCCTAGCATGTTAAAATGTCATTTTATTTATTTATTTATTTATTTGAGGTACTGGGGATTGAACCCAGGGGCATTCTACCTCCGAGCTACACCCCCAGCCCTATTTTTTAGTCTTTATTTTGAAACCGAGTCTCACTAAGTTGCAGAGGGCCTCACTAGGTAGCTGAGGCCAGCCGCGAACCCGGATCCTCCAGTCTCAGCCTTCCGAATGCTGGGATTACAAGTGTGTGCCACCACGCCCGGCTAAAATGTCACTTTATTATTTAGTGAGTAACTTATATGGATTTTTAAAAACCTTGCCTTTGGGATATTTATCATATGCTGTTTCCATTGATCTCTGCAGGGAGAGCATCTTGATCATGCTTAATCTTGCAGAGTATGTTGCAGGGGTATTTGGGGATTCCGGCTGGTTTCCATTGTTAGTTACATAGGTAGTTTAACAGGTAAACACTCCGCTGTAACTGTTCCTGGGTCTGGCTGGGAGGGACTGACTTGCTACAGTGTTAACTATTTGCCTTCAAATTGCTAGAACCTTGGTCCAGTGTTTTCTCTTCTGATAAAATCTTCTGCATATGCAGGTGTCCTCTAGGCTAGCTTCATAGTCCTGGTAGAATTCTGGGGTGAAGGTCAACACTGCAAACATGCTCAGGTATGTGCTGCTTCCTGTTGCCTGAGTAAGGAAACCCTTCTGACCCAGGAGGAGTTTTATGTCTTCTACTAGCTTTCATGAAACAGCGATGGGTTATATTGTTAGCTTGTGAGTAATGTTAGATTCCAAGTCAGTCTTGACAATCTGAATGTTTATTCATATTAAACAATTTTAATCCTTATAATTTTAAACATGCACTTTAATCAATGGTAGGACTATCCCCTCTTCAATATTTTCTCTTCATTAGGTTTTATGATTGGTTTATGCTTTTGTCCTCTCTGGAAATAAGACCTTTAAAAAGCAAATTTATGAAAATCTGTGGATCATTTATTTGGCTCAGACTTAATAAAAATATATTGATCTAGCATAAACATATTCAACATAATGTCTTTCTTTCCAAGTCCTAGATATACGGTTACTATGTATCCAAGCATCATTACATGATGCTCAATAACACTTTAAAAATATAAGCCTTGCAGATTTTGCTAACTTTTTTCTTTGTACTATAGCTTATGTTTTCACCTTTAAGTATAATTTTTTACAATTATGTATTTATATAAATCAAAGAGGCTAGGTCATGGTATGAAAATAAAAATGCCCAAATTTTGATAGCTTGAAACATCTTTTTTTCCCCCCCTTGGGTACACCACACTTCTAACAGGAGCTCTTTGGGGAAAGGGTACTGTGCAGAGTCTCCATCTCCAGAAGTCTCTGCCTTCTCATGGCTCACACTGACACTCAGTCAGTGCCAGATATTTCAAAATCCAAATCAGTAATATCCATTTCCAGTGCACGTGTTGTATCGACTAACACTAGCTCCTGGACTAGTGAAACTTCCAAGAGGTAGTGGCTCAATGCACAAAAATTCTCCTTCTCACATACATAATGGTTCAATTTGTATGTTCTGGTTAGCCAGAAATTCTCTAAATGTAGCTTTGGGACAAAATCTCATTCTCCTTCAACACCTGCTTTCCTAGGTTGCTCTGGAGTTTGTCTCTGCTCCTTCAGAGGCTGGAAAGGATGGAAGACTGAGTGTGGGATAATTTTATGGCTCTACAAGTACACACATCATTTTCTACTGATGTTTCATTGCTTAGACCTCAGTCTACTTAACTGCAAGAAAGATGTGAAAATAGTCTAGGTGTGGGGCCCCAAAGAAGTGAAAATGTACAAAAAGGTGTATAAGAGCTAAACATTTCTTAAAATTGTCAATTGCAAACTCCAAAGCATCCTAGGAAAGCAGGTGTTGAAGGAGAATGAGATTTTGACCATAGGTGAACGGAAGGATTGCTAGCTGTGGGAGAGTAGTGTAAAGAACCACAGTGGCCTATAGCCTCATGTCACAGGGAAGATACGTGCTTGTGCTTGGGCAATGACGGCCAGCCTCTTGAGCAGAGTTTGGAAGAATCCACATAGACCTTAGAAACTAAATGGCCTTGGAGCCATGTTCTTACATAGCTTCTACTCTTGTGCATACATGGAGGAAGGAGAGAGGGAGGGAGGGTGGGAAGAGAGAAAGTGAATGTGTGCTCAAGAGAAAGTGCTCTGATATCTCTTTCTCTTCTTATGAGGACACCAGTTATTGGATCGGGAGGCCATCCTTACCACCTCATTTAACTTTAATTATTTCTCTGAAGATCCTATCTCCAAATACAGTGGTATTCCAGGTTAGGACATTAATACATCAACTGAGAGAGAGCAGAATTCAGTCCACAATAGGGAACAAAGGCCAAGTAGACTTCCAGATCAGGCAGCATGAGTCAGCATCCTTAAGATGTCAGATGGCTGCAGAGAATCAAGTTTTACTGGCCTATTAGCTATTTGGTCTTTTTGATGAGATTTTGCCCATCTGTTTTTAACTTTGCTGTCTAGGTGTCTTTTTAAATTGAATTCCAAAGTTCTTGCAGAGCCTCACGTTTGACTCACTTATTGGCTCCATTCAATTGTCTGGGAATTGTTTCTCCTCTCTCCATGTTTGACCTCCCCTGAGGCCGACAGTGCAGATTTGACAGGTCATTTTTGGTGAAATTGGTTAATGGTTACCTGGTGTTCTTGGAGTTAGTCTTGATTCGCTGACTAATTGTGTTTCCCAGTACCCAAGGTCAAGGTTCAGATACTGGCTGATGCTGAATTCATCATGACAAATGTGATCTCCTAGGTCCTTATGAAAATGGTATATGAGGGCCATTATGGTTAGATTTAGATACAGAATGTCCCCCGAAGAGCTCGTGTATTATTGTTCAGGGTTCATGATGGCTGTAATCTCATCAGTGTGTAAATCCATTGTGATGAGTTTACTGAGCAGTAACCTGCGCAGGCAGGATGTGGCTGGAGAGGTGGGTCCCTGGGGGTGCAGCCTGAGGGACTGTGCTTTTGACTTTGAAGCCCCTTGCTTGCTTGTTTTTTTTTTTTGTTTGTTTGTTTGTTTGTTTTTTTGCTTCCAGCCTCTGTGATATGAAAGCAGAGATCTTGCTCTTTCCCTCTATTTCCTACCACCAAGCCCTGAGCTCCCTAGAGCCAGATCTCACCTGGACTACCCCAGACCTCCCCAAAATGTGAGCAAATGAATCTTCCTTCTTTTATGCTGTATGGTCAGTTGGTTTGGATTATAGCAGTGAGAATGTTGGTCAATACAGTGAAAGAATTTGCCATCCCCAAACAGGCCATTTGGACAAAAGGATTTTTTGAGCTAAAGCACGTTGAAAAAAAGTCAGTGCACAAAGAATATTCTGATGTCTCTTTCTTCCTAAAAGCAAAAGATAAAACTTCAATGGGAAGGATGCCCACCAGAGATGAGGGATGGAGGCCCAGAGAATTCTACACAAATACTTTATTAAAATAAGTCATCTTCCCTTAGTCTCCACATATATTTTACTTTTCCAAAATTAAATCACTTTTTAAATCTATTATATAAGCACTTAGATATCTCCAACTCCTCGAGTCTTCCATTTCCCATTGGGCTCCAGTGTAATTCTCTTGATAATTGATCATATCTCTGGCCCAGCTTCAAACCCCAAGAGTTGAAGTAACATTTAGCTATCCCTAGAGTGGCTGGTCCCTTTCACAAGCTATACTTAACTTTACTACGAAAGTTATTTTATAAGTCATTGACTCCTACCCAAGTTAAATTAGTTAAGAATTTCAGATCCAGACAGACTTTATCTCAAGCCACTATAATAGTTATCAGATGTGTAACTACCACAGTCAATAATATTTGTAATATAGTAGAGTATGGGAAGTTTTCAGAATAAAATCTGGGCTGAGTTTCCAAAAAAAAATTCTGGACGCTGATATCAGATGGCTTTAATGGATGGGTCCAACAAAATTCTCAACAGGACTTCAGAAATAATTTTTTGACATGTAATGTATGTCTCAGACCACATGTACTTTACCCAGTATACACATAAGCAATCTAAGTGCTAAGATGTATTTGAAAGGAACAGAATATCCAGGTGTTCTTATCACACCAGGATAGCCCCTCAGTGTGCCGTGAAGGTAGGCCATTCTTCATCAGGGCCACCATCTCTCACAACAGATTTGCTGCACCAGTGCCAAAGTCCTTTAAATGCATTCACATTGACATTTACCTAAGGGACAAGATGACCACCAGAATGGCTGAATTGAACATAACCCTGCTGTCTCCTGACTCTCAGAACCTAAGCTACTAATCACCCCTAATTGCAATTTGTTGCTAGGCCAAAATAATAGGTCCTGTTCTTTTCCAAGGGAAGTCACACTTTCTATCTAGGGCCTTTGGTCGGGTTTATACTGGTCTAACTGAACAGATTTTAAAACTCAGACTTATTGCAGATTGCATGAAACCAGTTTCCTTGCAAAGTTCTGTTTTAATAATTTAGCTGCAGTACTTGAGAGGCTGAGACCTGAGGTTCTGGGCCAGAATTGCTTTCTGTTACATTAAACTTAGTTGACTGATAGGGAAACTTTTTCAATCTGCTTAATATGCTAGATTTTATTATAGAGAATGTCTTAATCTTTCAATGTGATATTAATTCTCTTAGACAATTCTATTTTGCCTCCATATGTTGAAATATTTTAATTATAATATTGCTATTATGCATCAAATTGCTTTATCTAATATGTCATTTCCTTTTGATGCCTAGGTAGTAGCTGGCCTAACTGGATCAAAACACACACATGCATGCACATACACACATACCCCCCTCAAAAGATATATTTGGTCTAAAGCATGCCGAAAGTAAAATAGTAGGGCATAAGGGAGACATCAAGATCTATTGCAATGATTTTCTGCAATTTGATCAACCTCTCTAGATAACAGTTTCTAAATTTTTCATTGTGACAGACAAAGGAGATGAAATCAAATATTCTATGTGAGAAGCTATGGGACTGTGCCTCTTACTTAACAGGTTCTTGACAAATGCTTGATTGTCGAAGTCACATACATTTGATAAAATTATTATTTTATATGAATACTTATAATATTTAATGGTAAGCTTGAAAGAGAAAGTTGGTGGAGAGTCTCGCTACTTGCTGAAACTGTCCTCAAACCTGTGATCCTCCTGTCTCAGCCTCCCAAGTACTGGAATTACAAGCATGTGCCACCATGCCCAGCTCTATTCCATGGCATTTCTTATGGTGGTGCTAGCAAATTAATACCAGGAATATGGAGTTGTGTGTTTCTAATTGAACTTTTGTTTGGAGATAATGCAAATTTACATGCGTTTGTGTGTCCTTCACCAAGTTTCCCCTAATGGTAGCATCTTAAAGAACCAGAGGGCAGCATCACAAGTAGGATATCCACATGGACACTCCATGAGTCTTTTCAGGTTGATCAGTTTTACCTTTACTTGTGTGTGTGTGTGTGTGTGTGTGTGTTTAGTTCCCTGCAATTTTATCACATCTGCAGTTTTATGTATCAATCACCATAATCAAGATACTCAATTGTTCCAGCACAAGAATCCCTCATGCTGCCTTTTTATATCCACAGATACTTCTGGTAACCACTAATGTGTTCTTCATTTTGATAATTTTGTGATTTCGAAAATGTTATAGAGACGGGATCATGCAACATATAATTGTTAGGATTAGCTTTCTTCACTCAATACACTTGGGACCCTTCCAAGATGTCTGTGTCAGTAACTCCTTTTTCTTGCTGAGTAGTATGCCTTGGTCTGCCTGCTTCAGGCTTTATTTAACCACTTACCAGTTGAAGGACATCTGGGCTAGTTTAGTTTTGAAGCTATTATGCTTAAGTATGTCATATTGTTACTTGTTTCCTGTTTGTAACCCTGCCTCTCTGCCCTTGCCTTCCTATGCATTAATTGAACATATTTTAGAATTCCTTTTGATTCATGTATGGTATTTTTGTAACATATCTCTTTATAGATTTTTTTTCCTAGTAGTTGCTGTCTTTGGGATTTTTAAAATCAATTTTCCCAATTGTCCTAAAAGTAAGTTAACTGTTGCTGTTCTCATATCACAGATAAGAGACTGAGGTTCGGAATAGTATGTGACATATGCAAGGTCACATAGCTAGCAATGGCAGTGCGGTGGGTGTCTGAGCCTGGCTGCAGAGCTCTGCTCTCATTCCCTCTACACGTCAGTGACCGCTGACTGCAGGGCAGGTTGGGAAAACCTCGCCCATGATGATTCATCTTTCTGGGAGGATATCCACAAAATAAGACAGCACTATGGAAGGATCCAAAATATTGTGTCTTAAGTTTGGGGCCCTTGTTCTCCCTGCGGTCTATGATGCCTCTTTTCTTAGCCTCATTTGCCTGTTGAGACCTAAGTTGCTGGAACCTTCCCTAATCCTTCTCCACTGCTTACCTCTCTGAAGTAGAAAGCACAGTAATCCCTTGTGCCCTGAAGTTTTACTTTCTGCAGTTTCAGTTACCCCTGGTCAACTATGGTTTGAAAATATTAAACAGAAAATTCCAGAAATAGTTTCTGAGTTTTAAATTGAGCCTCATTCTGTGTGGTGTGATGGAATCTTGTGTTATCTTGCTCTATTGTGCCCAGGACAGGAACCATCTCTTTATTTAGCATGTCCATATTTGCATATTCTATCTGCCTCCTGGTTGCTGGAAACCACCTGTGTCATTAGATGAACGATGGTGGTATCCAGGTGAGCCCTTATGCTACTTAAGAAGGCTTCCAAAGTACAAGAATGGCAATGCCAGAAATTCTGGAATGTCAAAGAGAAGCCATTTCCTACTTTTTTTTTTAAGTGAAGAAGTGAAAGTTCTGGACTTAACAAAGAGAGAAAAGTTATGGCACATGGAGTTTGCTAAGACCTGTACAAAAAGATGAGAGAGAGAGAGAGACCACATTCACATAACTCTTATTACAGTATCTCATTATGGTTTTTCTGTTTTTATTACTGTTGTTAATCTCTTACTGTGATTAATTTGTAAATTAAATTTTGCAGTAAATATGTAAGCAGAGTAAAAGCACATCACATACAGGAGTCAGTGCTGTCTGTGGTTTCAGGCAGCCTCTGAGGGTCTTGGATCCTGTCCCCAGTGGATTAGGAGAGCAACTCTAATTGCTTTCCTTTGGTTTCTCCATAGCAGTTTGTTTGTATATTTCTTCTGGCCTGGGCTCTGGATAGCTATTTATATATGTCTTGATTCCTGTCTTGATTGGCATCTCTTTGAGAAAATGAGCCAAGACATAATCCATCTCTGTCATCTCTCCAGCTAGAACAATATACAGCATATAATAGTTGATCTAGCAAATATTTGTTGAGCTCAGAACAGAATTAGCACTCAGAACTGAGTAAATCTGCTGGGTTGTTTGGAAGAGGAGTCAATAAGGACCTTCCCAAATAATACTCAAGTTACTAACTTGGTAGATTGTGTCTTGTAAGCATGTTACAGAGAATTTTTAGAAGCACACAAACTAGTAAAAAATAAACAAACCAACAAAGTATTGACTGGATTTTTTTAACAGATACCAAATTCTCCAGGTAATGAAGTTTTTGTCTTTAAAATTATGTGAAGTTCAAATTGTTGGCGCCAAAGAAAAAAGAAGAGTATGTTTAATTTTCATTTTGATTACGACTGATCAAAAGGTAAAATATCTCCCCCAGAACTCTCTCTAAATTCAGGACAAAGATAAGCTAGGAAGCATTTACTGAGCCCAAATATTTAAAACCTCCTCTAGGGGAAGAAAAGTCATTTAGTTGACATAATGACCCCCTTATACATTTAAGCAGAGCTTAGCTTTATGAAGCCATAAAAGTATATGTACAGTAATATACTCATCTCTTGTTCTAAAACAACTACTATAAACCATGATTTGTAAGAGTTTTAAACATAAGTGCTTTCCTAGGAGGACATGCATACGATTTATATTGCTGTACAATCCCTTGCTAAGTGCTTCTCCAAGTCCATTTTCCCCAAGAGTTATGGCTTCTCAAGTAGAATGGAAATACTATTGAACATTATTAATGCAGTTCTATCTTTAAAAGATAAATTAAGTTTGATTACTTGAACATGACCAGTCGAAAGAAGGAACAATTACATGAACCTTTATTTTTAATTCAACTAGGAATAAATCTAAGCACAACACTGATTACTCATCTTTAAGAGGAAAAATCATCAATCTTTGCTTTAGGAGAGACCTTAACCATAGCTCAGTGCTTCTGAGATAAATTTGTCTGTATACTGCAGAATCTGTAAAGGGACCTAAGATTCCTAAAGTGTGGATAGAACTTTACAGTTTACAAAATATACTTAAATAGTCATGATAAGAGACTGAAAATTTGGAGACTAAATTTAAGGAAGTTGTTTAGAATCTGGGCAATTCCATATCTCCTTCGACCACCTAATCGTCAATGACTCAGTACCTACAGGGCAGCATCACAATACAATTTCCCATATGTGTCTTCCTCCTCTGCCCCAAGACCTGTGTCTGCCCCTCTGCACATATCCTGGACTTTGTTGCCCATTTTTCAACTCATAATATATTTTAAGATAACCTCACTCAGCCTCTTTACGTCAAACTACATCCCACTTATCTCCTATGTGGCAGCCTGATCTCATCTCATGCCTTTTATAAAATCATCCAGATTCCTCCAACATGTCGTATGATCTCTTTCCCATACAGCCCTCCTAGTCATCCAAAAAGGATTTGAATGCATAGGTGCTTGGTCCCTATGGTAAGTTATATTCTCTGCCCACAGCATGTTCAACAATTACTTTTTTTTTTTTTTTTTTTTTTTGCAGTACTGGGGATTGAACTCAGGGGCATTCTACCTCCGAGCTATACCCCCAGCCCTATTTTTTATTCTTTATTTTGAAACCGAGTCTCACTAAGTTGCGGAGTGCCTCACTAGGTAGCTGAGACTGGCCACGAACCCGGATCCTCTGGTCTCAGCCTCCCGAATGCTGGGATTACAAGCGTGTGCCACCACGCCCGGCTAACAATTACTTTTAATCTGTGCTCCCATGTATCATTTAAGTTGACCGGGAGGATGGTAACTTAAGGATCTTCCTTCCCAGTTCAATCAAACTGTCTTATTTCTACCCATTTTGTTGTTGTTGTTTTACTACTGAGAACTGAACCTAGGGACATTCTACCTCTGAGCTCCACTTCCAGCCCTGTTTGAATTTTTATTTTGAAAAGGGGTTTTTGCTATGTTGCTGAAGGTCTCACTAAGTTGCTGAGGCTGGTCTCGAACTTATGATCCTTCTGTCACAGCCTTCCAAGTACTGGGATTATAGGCGTGTACCACCAAGCCTGGCATTTCTATCCATTTAATATGGAGACTTTCTATGCACAGATATACAGCTTCCGTTGATTTATAAAAGCCTGAAAATTACTGTTCCAATGAGAGAATTGGAAAATAAACTGATAATTCCAACTGGTTAAGTCATTATAATATTACGTAGAGTTAAGCAGTATCTGAGATGGGTGTAACTTCTTATTTTCAATTGTCTCTGGGGTAACTGTTTCCCTCTGAGTGTTCTTGAAAGCTCCTCGGTAACCAGGTATCATATCTATACACCATGAGAAAATAAATCCATGAGGTCAGGGACTGTTTCTTTTTTGCTTGCAATTATACTCATCGCACCACAGCTATATGTAGAATATTTGTGGTGCGATGCAGACACTGTGCTGTGTTGGTTGGAAGCAGAAATCGTATAGTTGATTTGCTTCAATTTGCTTGACATGTACAAGGTACCTAAAAATATTCATTACATAGTTGATTAATTAGTAAACGAAGTTTATAAAGAGAGCTATGACTTTTTGCTGGGTGTTTCAATCTTGACTATTCTTTGCCCTTTCACCCAAAAAGTGAAACATGACAAGTAGGTTTTAAATTGAGAATATAGAACTCATAGAAAAAGGTAGGTCTGGAATAGCTGTGTTCCTTTTAAATCCCTATCTCAAAAATTGAATTTAACTTTCCTTTCATTAGTAATTTCTGAATTTTATACATTCTTTAGGTTAAATTATTAATCTTAAACCAGGTATGGTGGTGTATACCTATATCCTCATATTTGGAAGGCTTGAGGCAGGAGGATCACAGGTTTGAGGTCAGCTTCAGAAACTTAGTGTGGTTTCCAGAAACTTAGTGAGACCCTGTTGCAAAATAAAAAATGAAATAGGGCTGAAGGTATCAGAGACAGAACACCCTTGGATTCAGTCCCCAAAGCCACATACATACACACACACACACACACACACACACACACACACACACATACACACAATATTGTTAATCTTAGTTTTCCTTTAAAGATGCTTGTGAAGTCAGGCATGGTGGCGTATGCTTGTAATCTCAGTACTTGGGAGGCTAAGATAGGAGGATCTCAGGTTTGCAGCCAGCCTCAGCTACTTAGTGAGGCTCTTTGCAACTTAGCGAGACCCTGTTTCAAAAACAGACAAAAAAAATGGGGTTGGGGGTATAGCTTGGAGGTAGAATGTCCCCAGGTTCAATCCCTAGTACTGCATAATTAATTGATTAATTTGTTAATTAATAGATGCTTTTGATAGGCAGAATTTTGAAGTGAAAATTTATGACACAAATTCCAAAGATTCTGAATGACTATTCAACAAGGTTGATAGACACAAGTGTAAGAAATTATCTAAAAATCAAATGAAAACCACAATGTGTTCACTCCTCTTGCTCAGTGTAGCTATGTAAGTCTACTGGCATTTTATCCTATAGTTATACTTCACACCTGTGCATTTTGCTTTATATATTTATTTTTGTGATGCTAGGGATCAAACCCATGGCCTTATGCATATTAGGCAAGCATGCTTCCTCTGAGCTATATCTCTAGCCAAGTGTGTCAGCTTTAAAATTACAGACAATATATAAAAAACATATTGATACTACGGTTGACATGAAAGATGGATGAAATAGACAAGAGTCCTCTCACTAATTTGCCTACAGTGAGATAAATAGTAATGATAGAGAAGTCAGAGGTGAAGTAAAAGTACTGTTTGTATAGTAGAGTTAGGAGCTCCTAATTCCTGATACCCTTTGCTTATAGATCCTCATTTATTTCAGGGATATGGAGCACGTGGTATTTTATGGGTGCACTGGGCAAGAGACCACAAGGAAACAGAGAGAATTTTCAAGTGACATTTCAAGGAGGATTTAAGGCAGAGGAACTTTCTAAAGAGGCAGAGTTAAGTGAAATCAACAAGCAGAAGCAAGGAGTTGTCACCTGCCTAAGACTTCTGTAGTAAGCACAGAGAATTTGCTGCCAGAATCTGGAGAAGTTAGTCTAGTGAAAGCTGCTGCTTCTGGTGGATGAGCTCAGCCAGCTGGCCCCTGGCAAGAAGAGTGCTGGAGAAATAAAACCCCAGCCCTCAAAATCCCTGCCTTCCAGCTGCCCTAGCCTCCCCTCAGCAAATTTCATGTGTCAGTTCTGGGTGACTTCCACAGAAAATAGTCTTAAGGCTAGAATTAGTAGGTCACAGGGTGTGAATTTTTAACACTCTTACTCCGTTGTCAAGTTCTCCGTTGTTAAGGCATGGTTTCACTAGTGTACACATTCAAAAGATACTAGGAGAGTACTGTTTGTAATAACTAAACAGATAGAGAACATTTTCTTTTCCACTTTAATTGACCATTAGTTTTTCTCTTGTATCTTCTCTATGTGGTCTCTCTTCCTTATATTAATAGATTTTTTTCTGATTAATTCATAAGAGCTCTAATTTATTAAGATTATCAATACCTATTTGTTGAAGCTAAATCTGTTACTCATTCAATCCTTTCAAAAGTTTTCAACTGATTAAGTGTTTTAGAAGTCGTCCTTCTTCCTGAAATCATTTAAAATTATGTATTCCTGTAATGATTTTTTTGACTCATAACTTTTTAATCTATTGGACATCTTTCATATGTTTATAGGAAAGTGTACCATCGGAAAACATGATTTGCCTTCCATTTATTTAAATCTAATATATGTCAGTAAAATGCTGATATTGCTTACTTGCTTTCTCTCATCCCCCCTTTTCTTTTCATACAGGTAAGATTAATTTTATAATTCCTAGCATTTTGTTGTTTTTTCTTTGGTTTTTGTTGTAACATAGACAACAGTAACATGCATGCTTGGGATTGAAAAAAAGTCAACGTATGATAGAAAAATAGAAGTTAATTTAGAAGCCGGGTGTGGTGGCGCACGCTTGTAATCCCAGCATTTGGGAGGCTGAGACCAGAGGATCCAGGTTCGAGGCCAGCCTCAGCTACCTAATGAGGCACTCCACAACTTAGTGAGACCCTGTTTCAAAATAAATAATAAAAAAATAGGGCTGGGGGTGTAGCTCAGAGGTAAAATGCCCCTGAGTTCAATCCCTAATACTGCAAAAAAAAAAAAAAAAAGAAATTAATTTAGAAAGGGAATCCAAGAGGAAGTGATATCCCATGTGATGATGTCTGATGAAAGTAGAATGTTGCCTTTTTAAAAAGCTGTAAAAAGGCCAGAATGATTGAAAGAAAAGGAGAGAATCGGAAAAATCCACGATGAACCAGAGGAGTAAGCAAAGACCAGGTGTCAAAGGGCCGTGGATCAGTGAATGCACCGAATGCACCGGGATCTTTGTTCCAGGAGCAATGAGAAGGCTTCAAGGAGTTAAATGAGTAAATAATGACATACTCCGTGTGTGTGTGTGTGTGTGTGTGTGTGTATGTGTGTGTGTGTGTGACTAGAGATTGAACCCAGAAGCATTCTATCTCCAAGTTACACCCCCAGGCCCCTTTTAAAATTTTTTTTTTTAAACAAGTTCTCACTAGGTTGTTGAGAATCTGGCTAAATTGCCAAGGGAAGCTGGTATTGAACCTGAGATCCTCCTGTTTCAGCCTCCCAAGCATTGGAATTATAGGCATGCACCACCATGTTCAGCCCATATTTCAACTTTTAATAGAATTTTTACTGTTGCACCTCATTGAAATTTTATTCATTTTTATTGGAGGGGGGAGGATTTAGAGATTGATCTCAGAGGCATTCTACCTCTGAACTATACCCTCATCCTTATTTTATTTTGAAACAGGGTCTCCTTATGTTGCTGAAGGTCTTGCTAAGTTGTCGAGTCTGGTCTCAAACTTTTGATCCTCTTGTTTCAGCCTCCCAAGTAGAGGGATTGCAGGCCTACACCACCACACCCAGCTCACACTGAATTTTTAACAGTATAAATCCTGGTGAGCCTAATTAGCAGCAATTCCAGAGGAAGGTTTAAGAAGGTGATAGTAGAGATTAAGTAGTAAAATCAATGCTATTTTGTGCTAACATGGATATAGAGGTTTGAAAAAGTCATGGATGTTGAACCCTCAAGCATACCCATGATACTTTTGCACCCTTTCCTCCTCTGTAGGATGTTTTCCAAGAGCCAGGTCCACTTGGAGAGTTGATGACACACCTCTGGGCCTAACCAATCCCAGGCCCATTAGCATTCAGGTCTGTTCCTCGGCCTTTGGCCCTCGGTGGCTCTTCCTCACAGGGGCTGACCCTTGAACACTTCAGGTACCCAGCTTCTGTGCCAGCCACTTAGATTGAGTCTGTTCATAGGAGGCCCTGAGGGGACGTATGGATGGGAGAAAGGAGAAATTAGAGTGATTTCCCCCTTTCTCTGCCTTGAATGATGTCTTCAGTCATAGGAATGGTGCACCTCCTGTAGCTAAAGTCCCCTGTAGGCCGTTGACATATTTTTGATTCCTCCAGGGACCTCCTCCCTGAGATGCATGTAGCAGCTGACATCTGAGACCACCTCGTCAGTGTGCTTTCTATCTGCAAGGCCTCTCTGCTTGGCTTGCCATGGCTGCCTTCTTGCTGGGTTCTTCCATGATCTTTCCTATGTCCATGTATATGTTTGCACCCAAATTTTCTCTTTTCATAAAGACATCAATCATATTACATCAGACCCACCGTAGAGACCTCATTCTAACTTTACCTTTTTGAAGACTTTATCTCCAAATATAATTATGTCCTGATGTACTAGGATTTAGGTCTTCAGTATATTAATTTGAGGGAGACGTAGTTCAACTCATAACAAACCTAAAATAACAAAAGTCTTAGTAGAAAGCTTAGGGGAAATGACTCAAGATGCTGCATTTAGCAATGATGCTTTTGGTCTCAGATGTAGACAAAAGCACAGGCAACAAAGGAAAAAGTAGATAGAATATGTCGAAATTTAAAATGTCTGTGCATAAAAAATAACACAATTGAGTAAAAAGAAACTCATGAAATCAGAGAAAATATTTGCACACCATGAATCTCATAAGGTAGCCAAACTATATAAAGAAATTTTACAACTTAACAACAAAAAATAAACAACCCGATTTAAAAATGGGCAAAACACTTGACTAAACATTCCTTCAAAGAAGACATACAAATGAACAATAAGCACAGAAAAAGATGCTTACCATCATAATCATTAAAAAAATGCAACTCAAAATCACAAATAATACACCACATACCCATTAGGATGGTTATTAACAAAAAGCAGAAAACAAAAAGTGCAGGTGAAGATGAGGATAAATCGGAAGCCTTAACACTGTTGGTGGGAGTGCACAGTGCTGCATACACCGTGGAAACTGGTATGATGGGTCCTCAAAAATTAAACACAGCTGGGAGTGGAGGCACAGGCTTATAATCTCAGTACTTGGGAGGCTGAAACAGGAGGATTGCAGGTTCCCAGCCAGCCTCAGCAACCATGTGATGTACCTCGCAACTTATTGAGCCCCTATTTCCAAATAAAAAATAAAATAGGGCTGGGAGTATAGCTTGGAGGTAGAATTCCCCTGGGTTCTATCTCCAGTACCAAAAAAAAAAAAGAAAAAGAAAAAGAAAAAATTAAACACAGAACTGCAACATGATCAAGCAATTCCATTTCTAGATGTCCTTACCCAAAATAATTGAAAGCAGCAACTCAAACATATTTATACACTGATGTTCTTAGTGGTGTTATTCGCAATAGCCGAAAGGTAGACGCAAACAACTTTCCTATGGAGATGAATGGATAAATAAAATAGGACTTATCTGTACAATGGAATATTACTTAGCCTTAAAAAAAAAAAAGAAGATTCTCAAGTCTAATGCAACGTGGATGAATCTTGAAGATATTATGCTAAGTAAAATGTGCCAGTCACAAAAGGATGAATATTACATGATTCACTTATGGGAGGTCCCAAAATTATCAAATTCATAGACAGAATAGTGACCATCACGTTTTGAGAAAGAAGAGGATGTGAATTACTATTCAATAGGTGTAGAGTTTCAGCTTTGCAAGGCGAGAATTTTGCACAGGTGGATGGTGGAGATGGTAAGATAATGTGAATGTCTAACCACACTTAGAAAGGATGAAGCAGCAAGATTTCTGATTAATGTGTTTTCCACAATTACAATATGTATTTTGGGGGGTATTGGGGATTGAACCCAAGGGAATTCTACCTCCAAGCTACAACCCTATCTTTTTAAATTTTTTGTTGTTGTTGTTTGTTTTAGAAACAGGATCTTTCTAGGTTGCCGAGAGCCCTGTTCAGTTGCTGAGGCTAGTCTGGAACCTGCAAACCTCCTAAGTACTAGGATTACAGATATGCACCAACACACCTAGCACAATACCTTTTTTTTTTTTTGCGGTACTGGGGATTGAACTTAGGGGCATTCTACCTCCGAGCTACACCCGCAGCCCTATTTTTTATTCTTTATTTGAAACCGAGTCTCACTAAGTTGCGGAATGCCTCACTAGGTAGCTGAGGCTGGCCGCGAACCCGGATCCTCCGGTCTCAGCCTCCCGAATGCTGGGATTACAAGCGTGCGCCACCACGCCCGGCAGCACAATACCTTTTTAAAAATTAAAATATACATACATACATACATACATGTGTATGACCTGCACTGAGAAATGTACTTAGAAAATTCTAATTATATCACCTTTTCTCCCCATAAACACTAACATGGGTTTCATTTTTATCATTGGTTTCTCTCCCAGACTGCCTCTCTGTCTCTCTCATTTCTAACTATTATTTCTTTAGCCAGAACCTTGGCTTTTAGTATAAAAAAGATTATATAGATCTGGTCAGATTGGATCCCTGTCACTCTCCTTTTCCTGGAGAAGGATGCACGGGCCAAACCCAGGGCCTCCCACATGCGGAACACGCGCTACCACTGAGCTACACCCCCTGCCCACGCTTCCCTCCTGTATTGTGTATCCAAATCCCAGAGCTTGGTTAGAGGCCATTTGATAGATTTCTTTTCCCCATATTTGAATAGAAGAAAGCTACTTCTCAGTATTCATGTATCTCTTTTTCGTATGACAGCAAATTTAATCATCCAAGTATGATAAGATAATGAGTGTTCTCATTGTGTTGCTTGGATACACTGACATTAATATTCTTGAGGTAATGAAAAAGTGGAAGCAAATGATTTCCCTACAATAAGAATTGTATCTAAAGGAGAATTTTACTTTCTATTGTTTTAGTGTAAAATACATTCAATAGTCTTCATAGTACATGCTACAGTTTATACATACCTGACTATAGGAACTAATGTTCATACACACCAAAATGTGCTAGATACAAGCTCCTCATTTTTGCATTTCTTTTCTTCTTCTTTTTTTATACTGGGGATTAAACCCAGAGGCATTCTACCTCCAAGCTACACCCCCAGCCCAATTTTATTTTTTATTTAGAAACAGGATCTCACTATGTTGTTCAGAACCTTGCTAAGTTGCTGAGGCTCGCTTTGAACCTGTGATATTCCTGTGTCAGCCTCCCAAGTACTGGAATTATAAGCATACGCTACCACGCCCAGCTGACTCTTGCATTTCTTAGAGAATATTTTGAAGGATGTTAACATATAGTTTAAACATTGTGATTGTTAATAAGTTTGGGGAGCAATGCTATTTATGACTAAAATTCTCAGATACCTTATGCAGTAATTTGTACTTTTTCTCTCTAAGCAGAAGATACAAAAATAAATAAATAAATAAAGTTAGTTCTCAAACTTAATTATCTGTCTTAATGCCTTTTTTTTTTTTTTCTTAAATCAGGTCATCTCAGCACTGTTAAAACACCCTTTGAAACACAGAAAACAATTTGGGTTTGGGATGAATGAGGGTTTGACATTCTGACCATGAAGAAACTAGAGAAATCTTTGTTAGTTTTTCTCCCAAAGAGGTGGGATAAGCAAATGTTGACTTTTCCTTACTTAATAAAAATGTTAGTGTTTTGGAATTTACCCTAGGAAAAAAAAAATCTAAGAACGTCAACTTGGTGAAGTGGTGGTTAGCATTTAACAAACGGTCGCCATTGATCAGAGACTTTGAGAGGGTAGTTAAGGAGTGAAGAAAGGGAATATGCAGGATCAGAGGAGCAAGGAGAGAGGAGAAGATATGGTTAAAATAATTGCAAGATAAAATCTAAAAATATCATTTTCTTTTTTGTGGTATTGAACCTAGACGCATTCTACCCTGAGCTACACCTCCAGTCATATTTTGTTTTTTATTTTGAAACAAGGTCTCCCTAAATTATCACTCACTGGCCTCGAACCTGTGATCCTCCTGTCTCAGACTCACAAGTATTGGGATTACAGGTGTGCATCACTACACTGGGCCATTTTTCATCGTGAAAACATGTAAAGAACCTAGAAAGAATCAAATATAAGAGCTATGCAAGAATGGCTCATGAAAAAGTATAAAGCTTTAATGAATAGCTTTAAAGAAACTTAAATTACTGGTCAAATGCACTATGTTAGGGTACAGAAAACACAATATTGTGAGAAGGGCAATGTTTCTCAATCAAAATGAAGATCCTGTGCAACTCCAGTTAAAACCCCATCAGAGACAGTTTTGTTTTTTTTTGTTTTTTTTTGTTTTGTTTTGGGGTTTTTTTTGGCGGTACTGGGGATTGAACTCAGGGGCATTCTACCTCCGAGCTACACCCCCAGCCCTATTTTTTATTCTTTATTTTGAAACCGAGTCTCACTAAGTTGCGGAGGGCCTTACTAGGTAGCTGAGGCTGGCCGCGAACCCGGATCCTCCGGTCTCAGCCTCCCGACAGAGACAGTTTTTGAAAACAATATGATTCTAAAATTTATACAGAAGATTAAAAGGTCAAGAATTTCTAAGATGGTTTTAAAGAAGAAAGCTGAGAAAGGCAGGCTCATTTTACTAGATGTAAATATTTGTAATGAAGCTTTAGTAATTGCAAGCATAGTTTGAATGCAGAGAAAGACCAATAAATCAATAGAAGGCAGAAAAAGATCTGTGCCTCCATGTGCCTCTGATATATGAATGAGGTCATGGTAGATCATTCTGAAAAGGAGAAACTATTAAAAATACAGCTTAAAACACATGGTTAGCCATATGAGGAATGGAAATGGCTTTGATTTATAATGTGCAACATAGCCAAGCATGGCAGCACATGCCTGTAATCCCAGTACTTGGGAAGCTGAAACAGGAAGATTGTAGGTTCAAAAACAGTCTTAGCAAAGGTCTCAGCGACCTAATGAGACTTTGTTTCTAAATAAAAAATAAAATAGGGCCAGAAGTGTAGCTTGGAGGTAGAATGCTCCTGCGTTCAATCCCTAGCTCCATATAAATAAATAAATAAATAAATAAATAAATAAATAAATAAATAAATAAATAAATAAATAAAGTGCAACATAAAAATTGACTCCATATGTATTAATATAAAAAACAAAATACAAAATTCAAGACTTTCAAAAGAAATGATAATCTAAAATATTTCTGATCTTAGGTAAGACTGCTTTTCTTAAAGAAGATAGAAAAAAGTGCTAAGAAAGAAAAAATCCGTTAAATTATTATATATTACATTAATATCAAATATTTTTCCTCAAAAGATACCATAAAGAAAATACAAAAAAATCTCAAACTAAAATACAAAATAGAAGAAACACACACACACACACACACACACACACACACACACACACACACACACTTATGGTTCTGGAGAATGAAACCAGGTACATTCTACCTCTGAGCTACGCAGCAAGCCCTTTTTTATTTATTATCATTTTTCTGTGGTACCAAGAGTTGAACCCAAGGACATTCTATTTCTGAGCTATACCGTTGGCCCTTTAAATTTTTTGTTTTGAAACAGGGTCTTGCTAGGTTGCTGAGAGTCTCATTACTATGCTAAGGCTGGCCTCGAACCTGCAATAGTCCTCCCAAGGACTGAGATTGCAGGCTTGTGCCATCATAGAAAAATATATTTGTAAAACATAGAATAACCAAAGAAGATTAAAGAAGAACATAGAATACCCAAAGAAGATTAAAATCAAGAATAGGCATATCTAGTATATATCCAATATATGATTGGCAAAAAATAAGAAATCTTGCATTGCTAAGAGCTGGAGAGGATGGAGTATAATCTTTTCTCCAGTACTAGTGGAAGTGCACATTGATTCTTCTTTGGAAAATAATTTAGCATTGTCTATAAAGTTCAGAATTTGCCTATCCCATGACTCAGTCATTGTACTTACAGTTTAATGCTGGGTACTTGGATACCTGTTCAAAACTGTTGATCACAGTACCTTCTATAGGAAAACACCACCTCTAAACCTGACCCAAATGCTTTTGATGGGGATGGGGGATGAATGAATTGTGCTACACTCCAATCGTTGAATATTATACAATGACAAAAAGCAATGAACTGCATAAAAATAGTAGGTGGAGAACTTAGTATACCAAGCTTAAATATAAAAAGCATTTTTAGAAGTCTAAAAATAGTATATATGAAAAATGTACAATATATTCTTTAAACATACATATATAAATAACAAACATACATATATACATAATATTTATAAACAAGAAAATAAGAAACAAAGTTTTCAAGAAAGAATTCTGACCAAAAAATGAGCTGGTAATTACAGATCTTGGTTTGGACAGGATGAGTATCAGTTATTGGTAATAATGTAGTCCCTAGTTGGATGTTATAAATTTCATTTTTCCTATGAATAAATATAATCAATTCAATTTTGTACACTTGATTTCCATAAGGAAAATAAATAAACACAGTCACATTTTTACAGTGAAATGGTCCCACTGTCCCCATGGAAGTTGTTATTAGAATGAAAGTCAGCCAGCTGTCAAACAACTCTGGTTCCCTGTGCTTAGAAAGATTTTTGTTGCTGTTCTGATTCTACCACACAGAAAACTGGGAGGTCTTTGGGAACCAGCCTTCCTTGATACGTGTGAAGGTAGAATCTTCTAAACCACACAGCAAGGACTTCCTGGATGTCAGCTGAAGGTACTCTGAATGCAAGTAAAATATCTTCTTTTGGGAAGCCTGATTTTTAAAGCGATCATCCTGCATTGGAGCCTGTCAATCATTAAGTCTAGCTTCCTCATTTTTCAGATGATGAAGGAGGTACAAAGCTAAGGAGGTAGAGTTACCTCCGGCGATGCTCCTGCCGCCGAAATGAAATTCAAACGTGTCAATCTTATCTTCGCGGTGCTGAGGTCTGTGGCTTCCCCACCACCGCAGGGTTTTCAGTCGTCTGAAACAGTGGCACTCACTGAAAACTAAACGGAATCCAGGTTTTCATGAGTGACAGCTGCTCATCACAGCCGGTTTCCAGTTAAACCCTGGTGGCACCTCCAGCCGCTATGGGGTGTGCTTGCTTTCCTGAACATTTGCTTCCACTGGGCAGGTTCCAGCCTCCCCGGGTTAGTATTTTCATAGCTGCCTTCCTCATTCAGGAAGCAGCTTAAGCTACAGTTCATTCCGATGGGTAAAAATAGATCTTCCTGGGGACCACAATCTCCATGTCAATGAGGAAAACATCTGAGAGGCGGAACAATAAAGAGAAAACATTAACAGCTAGCGAAAAATAAAGAAATAATTTCATGCGACTGGGGGATGATTTGTAGTCTAAGTTTTGCAGTTTTCCCAAGAACATTAAGATAGAAGTAAAAGGCCAATTTTGATTTCATTCTAAAGTTATGGTCTTTATGGTCTTCTGCTCAAAGGCTAAGAATGCCATTAAACAAAACAAAATGGAGCACAGAGGACCCTGGATGAGATGGCGCCTCATAGCATTTAGTTTGAAGAGGGAGAGGAACATTCTGCATTCATTCATTCATTCATTCATTCACCATGTATTGGTTACCAGATAACTTCTGTTTATAAGACATCGGGGGAATTGATTCAAATCTGAAACACAGTCCATTCCTTGAGTGTATATCTAACAAGATTTATTCCCTTATGTTAAAGATAAATCGAGATTTCAGTCTCTCACTAAACCACAGAAAATATTTTTCTAACATTATTCAATATAAAAGTGAAGTTTGAATATCAAACTATAAATTTAGCCATTTCTTTTTCTTTAGGCCCTTTGCCATGTGCTTAAATCATACTGCCTTATATTTCAGAACATTACTAAAGAAATGAAATCTAGAGTTTCTTTGTGAGTCAACACTGCTGAAATATGTTTTTAATATTTCCCATTTATCCAAGACCATTTTGGACTGTGAATTACCTTTAGGTCCACGAAACCATTCCAATTGAAATAAGGCTTTTGGAGGAAGAGGAACTTAAGCCGATCCTGTTGTAAGCAGGATTCCAATTTTATTCTCAAAGGTCACTTTTGAAGCATCCTGTAGAGTATGTGTAGATCAAACAGCGACACTTTGCGATGAAGACAGCCATGTTTGTCTTCCGTTTATTACTAATATATTTCTTTAGTACACAGATTCCTTCAAAGTCTTGTTACCACTGAGGATCATATTTATAGTACCCTAAAGTAAAGGGAAATAAAAAGCATTTATGCAAGTTAGAAAGTAAAAGATTCCAGTTTCTTATGAAAGGGTTGACTTTCTGTTGGAATTAAGGTATTTGGGAGATTTTTTTTTAATGAAAAAAGACACAGTGAAAAAAACATCATTTGTTTTCTCATACACAGAGTGAGGAGGAGGAGATCTCAGACCTGATGCTCCCCTAAGTGGCGACCCAGTCTTGCTTCAACTTCAACACAATGTTAAGTAGAGGAAAATTAAATGGATAAGTGGAGAAGTTTAAAAAAACAGGACTTTAGCAATATATGCTGGTCTTCCCTTTGTTTCATTTCTATTTATTGTTACAGGTTGAACTCAGATTTTGAGTTCATAAAGAATTCTGTGTGATGCAAAAAAAATGAAAGTATAATAACAAAACCCCAAACACCATCAAAACCAGGAAAACTTCGAGAGAAAACCAAACACACATAGAAAATCACTAATTCATTGAATACATATTTATTGAGTACACTGTGTTCATTTTGCTGTATTTACTGCTTCCTGGGAATATAAACATGACAAACTAAATGGCTCCATCTTCTTGGTTTATAATCCTGTTGAAATATAGAGAAATAAATGTGTATACACAGGACCTAAGTGATACTGTGCTGTTCGTAATGTATCCTAAAACTGGAATAAATATCAGGCCTTCCAAAATGCTTTCTTAAACAACTTAATAATTTTTTTTTTACTTTTTATATTGTATAACACAATTTGTGCTTATTTATTGAATTATGTAGATTTCTTTTAAATGTCTGCCATCCCTATTAGGTTGTAAGTCTCAAAAAGACAAGAGTCATCAGTGTTTTGCTGTTCTACATTTTTTCAGCGCCTAGCATAGCATCCAGCACACATTTATGGAAGCACTCCATAAGTACTTTTTAATGAAGGATTCAATAAGTGGGTACCAGGGAAATGATGACAATACATTTACTTTAAGAAATATTATGTAATAATAAAATAATAGTGGTGATTATAATCATGTTGAAATATTCAGATCTCACTTAGGGGGAAAATCGAACATTGATACAAATTTACACACAAAAAGAGACCTCAGTTATATCCAAGTGAAAATATATTTTTTAAAAAAGGAAATCGATAAAATGTTTCTCTTCTTTGGTAAAAATATGTATTAAATTTGTTCTCTTGCAAATTCTTTTCCGTATTTTCTAATCTAATCAAATTTCTATTTCAGATAAGAAATACAAAGTGATATATTAAATAAAATTGACATTTGGTCTGTTACAGAGTTTGGGGGAGGTTTTAATGAGATTATAAAAGATTAAGGGGGATTAGGGTAAGAAGATTATGATCAGCACGTTACTCCCTCCTCTAGGGGAGATGCCTGAAATTGGTCCTTACCCGAGGTGGTGCTAGGGCCCTCAGTACCAGGTCATCATTCAAAGAAAAGTTTTGGGTAGTGGCTAGTCCGTTTTATTTAGTGAATTCTAACTCATAATGCAAATTAGGCTCAATTCAGAGCCCATTTGATTTTAATTTTAATAGTCCTTTGAATTTTCATTCAATAAATAATGAAGTAATTCTAAATAGTAGTAAAAGATGGTTCACCTAAGGAAATTACCATTCTTATATTTCTCTTCTGTGTCCTTGTTCTCCTGAGAGATAATGGGAGATTTTTTGGCTGTAAGCTTTCTATAAGCCAAAGAACACCATGAGCATTCAAGTTCTAGGAAATTTAATAAGGCTTGCTTACTAAGTCTAAACCTACAAGAACAATTAGTGTTCCCGTTTTCCCATCATTATTTTATGAATTATTTCAAACATACCACAACATTGAAAGTACATTGCAGTGAACTCCCATGTACATACGCTTATTTGCCATTAACATTTAACTTAATTTATGACAAGTCTACCTAGCCATCCTCCTAAAATTCGTCAACTGATCCTATTTTGTGATGCATTTCAAAACCAAAGGCACACTACTCTCTACTTATTTCAGCATGCCTTGTTAACCAGAATTGTGTATCTGCCTATAGTATTTTCTTCTCATATAAATCCTATATACAATGAATGGTTACGACTTAAGTGTGCATTTGTTCAGTTATGACAAATGCACACACCTGGTTAATCCATAACCCGATTAACGTCTGGGACAGTGCCTTTTTTCCAGACATTTCCCTAGTGTACTTTCTCAGTTAATTAGTCCCCCATCCTCATTCTGAGGAAAGTGCAGCTTTGATTTCTTATGTCCTAGATTATTTTTGCCTGTTCTAGACTTTTGTATAAATAGATCCATGCAGTGTATACTCTTTGAGGGTGAGGCTTCTCTCACTCAGCATAATGGTTCTTTTCATGAATCAGCAACTTATCCCTTTCTATTGCTGAGTGGTATTCCATTGTAGGAATAGACTGCAGGTGGTTGGTTCAGTCTTTTGTAGTCAGATCCTGGACTATTTCCAGTTTGTGGCTATTATGAACAAGGTTAATATAGGAGTTGGCTCAATGGAGCTACAGTGATGACTTCTAATAACACAGTGAACCCTGGTGGTTTGATTTTCAAGCAGAAGACATGAAAAGCATACAATAAGGAATGAGTATGGAGAGGAATTTCATGGGGAGGCTAGATCTTCATGGAAAAGCTTGTTTGTCTTGATGAGGTAGCTTAGAAGTGGAATGTTAGGTAGAAGGAGGTATCGGGAGAATTCATAAAAATATAGTTTTAATACAGCCTTTTAAAAAAATCTGGAGAGTGTTAGGCCAAACTCCGGAAGAGCCCAGCACACCTGAGAAGGGAGGATCCAACTTTTCTGTGACCAGCCCCCATCTGAGGAACCCACCTATCTGAGAGAGAGAGAGGGGTTGGAGAAGAGGACCCCGCCCTCTCTTATAGCCCGATGCAACCCCATTGTTCACCCCTTCTTCCACTGGGGACCTGACCATCGACCCGCCCGGGTAACTGGGGATTTTCCCCTTATCCCTTCCCTCTGGGGACATGCACGTGAACCTGTCCAGGGGATCCTTTTACTCCCCTTCCCTGTTTTTTCCTTCCTCCCAGTTCTAAAATAAACCTGCCAGATGTTTTGAATGGTATGTATTAAAATTCTTTTTTTCACAATATCAAGAACCTGAAATCTTTTTTTGGAAAACAAGCGCGCCCCATCACAGTCTGACATGTTCAGAAGAAAGAACACAGATTAGGTAACAGTTTTCTGAATCGATGAGTATGAGTCTTCCTAACCCCCATTTATTGTACTTTGGAAGGATTTTGCAAAAGAAAAAACAAGCAAATAAACAAAACAAAAGAAATAAGATGCTGGCAAATATTTAAAGCCAGAATGAGGCAAAGACAGGAGGATTGCAGGTTCATGGCCAGCTTTAGCCACTTAGTAAGGCCCTCAGCAACTTAGTGAAGCCCTGTTTAAAAATAAAAAATAAAAAATAGTATAAAAAAAAAAACCCAGGATGTATAGTAATCACATCACTCAACTCCAGCAGAGAGGGGTGTTCCTTGTCAAGGAAGGCCTGCCTCCCCTCCCACAAGGCATGGACATACAAGGTGTTTCCTAGCATTGGGACACTCACAGTATTGGCTTTGGACAGACTTTCATCAACTCATTTCCAGAAATCCCAAAGAGGTGTGGCCACTTAACTGTTGGAGAACTTTGAGGCCCCTTTGATGTCTTGCTCCTGGCATGCCAAATGGCAGTTCACACAAAGATAAAAAAGCCCTCATGGCACTAAAGGACTAAAAGACTATTCTTAATAGATTAAAGTGTCGTGGCTGGCTGGTTCAGTGACAAAGGTCTTTCAAAATATATTTTCTTTCTCCTCTAGAGTAAATATGCAATCATCCTATGTAAATAATGAGAGAAAATTACACCCAAAGAAAGGAAACCACAGAGTTTTATGAGCTGAAGGCAAATGAAGTAGAATGGGGTGAAATAAAATGTCAATATCATAGGGAAAGAATAGATGTTTTGCTAGAATGAATTCATGTCCAATATCCTTTTGTAAAAGAAAAAAACAAAACAAAACTTAAAAATCACCAGACGTCTGTCTCACAAGCTCTTGTTTTGTTATTGATCTGGGAGTTATTTACTCCGAAGACCTTGCTTCCTGACCTTGACCTCCTTCCACTAGCTATAATCAAGATTGTCACCAAAAAGGCAACTTATATGCTTTCTCAGCTTGCAGGGGAAAGTGAAGCTATAATTAAAGGTGGCCTTGGGGATCGAAGTGAGTCAGAGACCACTTCACAGTATAGTTGAGACCATGTTGATCTGGGTAATATTCTGAGAAACGTGAAGAAGGAGAATCAAGATGTGAAAAGGCATAGGGTTTAAGTGTAATAATTCAACATTGGGGTAGCAGCAGAGGAAACTCAGTCCCTAGGAATTGGTGCCAGGAATTTACAATATGCCTTAGAGAATGGGCAGAATCTGACTGGGGGTGGTTGGGGGCGGAGAGAGAGAGAGAGAGAGAGAGAGAGAGAGAGAGAGAGAGAGAGAGAGAGAGAGAGAGAGAGAGAGAGAGAGAGAGAGAGAGAGAGAGAG